>JASPKZ010009251.1:0-109502 GCA_030220185.1 Diploptera punctata
TGTAATGCATAGTAGCAGCATTTCTGAATTGAGATATTTAAATTATTTCTGTGCATCATTTCCTTGTATTATTGTCCTAGTATTTTAGTCAGCCCTATTCAAAATTTCCCTCATTTGCCATTAATTATTCAATTTACATTATTACAATACATTTAACTAATACTACATTAGTTTTATTTGGTGTTTATTTCTAGTCCCATTTTTATTTGTGTTACTCAATAGAATATTTCCCCGCTATCGGCCTATATCAACCACTAGAATTAAATTATGAAATTTAATATTCCACATTAGAAAGCATTATTTAAAATCTAGTATTTGATTTCACTGTTGTATCACGTGCAAAAGTGGAGATAGATTTATTATTGTAATTTGAGTATTTGATATTTGAGATATGATATTATACTACTCTGAATGTGTACGTCTATTCTATAATCTATGTACCGCATACTTCCCCGCATGGGGATTAGAGTGCTCCCTATCAGAAGTTTCTTAGCCAATTTAATTTATTACGGCTATTTACCTATAAGTGTCAACGAGTGGATATTGTGATCAGCACATCGCCTCAATGAGACATTTATTAGACAGGTGTTACTCGGATGTATGAAGGTTTGTGAAATTTTGCTCAGGGTTGAGGTTTTTTAAGAGGTCGAAAATTTTCATACTCCGGACCCATGGGTTAAAGTCCCTCTCGGAGGATTTTTCCATTTTAAAAATCCATCGACCCCGGCCGGGTGTTAACCCACGACCTTCGGAACTAGAGGCAATGAACATAACCACTAGTCTACCGCGGCCGACATGAAAACATTACATTATTATTAAAATGCGACATTTATCATTAGATAAAATGTCGGAACAAACGATGAATAAAACAATTGTAGTCATTGGAATTAGGTCAGGGAATTCACATGTTTAAATTCCATAACTATATCCCACAGAGCAGAGAGACATAAAAATACAAAATGAATGAGATTATCAACGTGTGAAAGCAGTAATTTTGCTGCATATTATGAATTACGCAGTTATGTCATCATAAATTACATTTACATTATAAAATGAACACGGAATCTTCATCCATACGAATTTCCATGTTATTCTCGTAATAAATGCACTAAATTGTCTCGTTTTACCGCAGTTCATTATCAAAATGGAAACTTGCTTTTTTATCTAATTTTGGAAGCCATTGAAATAGTAAATCTAATACAGGCATAATTTTCTTTTAGCGAGTTCCGAAGGAATGGAGTTATTGAGGTTGTTTTCTCATTAGATTTCTGAAAAAAAAAGAAACATCGATCCTACATAACAGACACTGCGGCAACAATTTATGTATGTAAGCTCGTGTGTGATATATATATATATATGTAGAGAGAGAGAGAGAGGGAGAGAGAGAGAGAGAGAGAGAGAGAGAGAGAGAGAGAGAGAGAGAGAGAGAGAGAGAGAGAGAGAGAGAGAGAGAGGAATTCGCTTAGTTTATGTAGTTCCTGCGTGATGGATTTCTCACGTTATGTATTATGTTTGGTTATAATTAAAAAAAATAACTCTTAGGCTAAGATACAGTCTTGAGGCAAATAGTAATGACAGACTATTGTATCAAAATTTGGAATTCAACATGCACCAACTCCATAAACCCTTGACACACCAAAATATTCATTCCATACATATCACAAAGACCCTACACATCCCTCTGGCCAAATTATACAGTGTGTTCAGACATTCCCATTACACATTTCTGGGTCTTGTAAAGGGACGTTTTGAATACGAACCTTTGTTCAGAAACGTACTGATTTCGAGCTGCACGTACAAGCTCGCATTAAGCATTTAAATCTCCCGCTTCTGCCGGGAATAAATGTACAGTAATTTCATGATTTATGACTGTATCAATTAAATTTACACAAGCCAACATTCACTGATTTCGTGACAATGTATAATGTCAAGGGAGAAATATAGAAACTTCACTTTGTCACTTAAGAATAAGATGGAGCTTGTGCACCAGAACATGATTAACAGGTACAATATGTGCAACGAGCTTGGTGATCGCCATATCGATCCACTGTTGTAGTGGATAAGTCCTAACCACAATGTTAACTACACTAGAGAAATTTGATTAGTTTGCATGTAAAATTATTTTTATTTTTCCCTTAACATTGGATATTGTCACGAAATCAGTGAATACTGGGTTGTTTAAATGTAATTAAATGTTACCATGGATTTATCCCTGACTGACGCGGGAGATTTAAACACTTAACACGAACATGTACCTGCAGCACGAAAATGGCACGTTTCCGGACAAAAGGTTGCCATTCAAAACGTTATCTACTCAGTTCTAAGTCTATAAAGTCTACTTACAAGAAGAACAAATATAATTTTTACTAAGTAATTGGTCTCATGGGCACGGATGGGGAATGAAATACGTGCATGGAAGCTTCTTGTAGGAAATCCAGAGGGAAAACACCCAGTTGGTAGACCAAGAATGAGGTGGGAGAATAACATTAACCATGATTTGAGGGAAGTAGATTATACAGGGAATGATTGGAAAACATTAGCTCAGGATAGGGATGTATGAAGAGATGTCTGCGCGCCCATGAACCTACGGGTTCGATAGTGTCAGCGAGTTAGTTAATTGGTCTCATCTTGTTTTCAAAGAACGCATTTGTCTGTACCTCTGTCAATTATACTGAAACACCACATGAACACAGTCCGGTTTACAAGACTTCCTTAAAAAGTCTTCAGCACTCTCCAAGATTAACAGAATTGGACACATTCCACATTTTATGTAAATTTAAAATTGTGTACATATTGTAAATATCTCGCGGTACACTCCTCGGTGAAACTCTGTAAACTATTTTATTTTGGTTAAATAAAACAGTCAAGCACACAGCTTAAGACACGGAAATTGACCGGCCGACAAAAGTTAACTTATCCTTTGTGCTAGTTTTCTGTAGCGTGTACATAATTAAACGCTCGCTTGATTTTTAAAGGGAACTTCTAGCATTTTTCAAATTTTACAAGGATAGGATAAAAAACAATCAGCATCTCAATTAGGGATCAATATACCTTTAATGTACTCCATAGTAAAAGAAAATAATGTATGACGAGATTAAAAAAAATTAAAATAATTTTATTTTGAGATATATTCAAATTTAACATTTGTAGAAGTCGTCTTTTATTATCAGACAGTAAAATGTTGCTGAATTTCAGAAAAATGTTAAGGTTAGGAATATGAATAAAACTCAAGTTAAATTCAAATTATATTTATTTGCATTTAAATTAAAATTGAAAAACTAAAAAAATATATAATTGCATTCATTCCATGTAAAATTCAGATTTAAAAACAAAAAATGAATAACAAAAAAGTGTAATTATTCGTTTCCATGTAAAATTCAGATTTAAAACAAAAAATGAATAACAAAAAAGCATAATAACAATTTTACTTCTCTACTCGAAAGTGACTTGATCCTTGTTGGTAAGTTAGGATCTCTCTGAATTCTGTGTCTGAAGCTGTACATTCAGGCGTACACACATTTCGTTAATTTTATTATTCAGTATGTGGGGATTTTAATTTAAAATGAAATTAGTAACAAAACAGTCTACCCTGTAGAAAAGTAAAATAAAAAAGCCAAAAACATTTAAATGTCTTCATGAAACCATCTCTAAAATTAAATCCTTGGAATAAAATCGTGCTAAAAAAAGGTAGCTACCGTTATTTTTAAGATACTGAGACTAAACTTATAAGCGAGATACCACAGTCGATAGCTTTTGAGACTCATATAGGCTATATGTGAGGTGTTGAGTTTCCATGCCCTTCTTTCATTCGCCGTTCGTGCTACATGTCCTGCCCATAATAGTCTACGAGACTTAAGCGTTTTTATTACATATGGTTTCTCATAGATCATGTAGCTCACAGTTATGTAGTCTTCTTCATTCAGCTGTATTAAGGTGAGTCTCCATTCACCTGTATTAAGGTAAGTCCCCATACACCTGTATTAAGGTAAGTCTCCATTCACCTGTATTAAGGTAAGTCTCCATTCACCTGTATTAAGGTAAGTCTCCATTCACCTGTATTAAGGTAAGTCTCCATTCACCTGTATTAAGGTAAGTCTCCATTCACCTGTATTAAGGTAAGTCTCCATACACCTGTATAAAGGTAAGTCCCCATTCACCTGCATTAAGGTAAGTCTCTATTCACCGTGTATTAAGGTAATTCCGCATTCACCTGTTAAATTAGGTAAGTCTCCATTCACCTCGTAATTAGGTAATTCTCCATTCACCTGTATTAAGGCAAGTCCTCCATTCACCTGTATTAAGGCAAGTCCCCATTCACCTGTATTAAGGCAAGTCTCCATTCACCTGTATTAAGGTAAGTCTCCATTCACCTGTATTAAGGTAAGTCCCCATTCACCTGTATTAAGGTAAGTCTCCATTCACCTGTATTAAGGTAAGTCTCCATTCACCTGTATTAAGGTAAGTCCTCCATTCACCTGTATTAAGGTAAGTCCCCATTCACTTGTATTAAGGTAAGTCTCCATTCACCTGTATTAAGGTAAGTCTCCATTCACCTGTATTAACGTAAGTCCCCATTCACCTGTATTAAGGTAAGTGCCCATTCACCTGTATTAAGGTAAGTCTCCATTCACCTGTATTAATGTACGTCTCCCTTCACCTGTATTAAGGTACGTCTCCATTCTACTGTATTAAGGTAAGTATCCCTTCACCTGTATTAAGGTAAGTCCCCATTCACCTGTATTAAGGTAAGTCTCTCATTGAACCTGTATTAAGGTAAGTCTCCATTCACCTGTATTAAGGGAAGTCTCCATTCACCTGTATTAGCGGTAATTCTCCATTCACCTGTATAAACTTAAGTGCCCATTCAGCCTGTATTAAGGTAAGTCTCCATTCACCTGTATTAAGGTAAGTCTCCATTCACCTGTATTAAGGTAAGTCTCCCTTCACCTGTAGTAAGGTAAGTCTCCCTTCACCTGTAATTAAGTAAAGGTCTCAATTCACCTGTGATAAGGTAAGTCCTACATTCACCTGTATTAAGGTAAGTCTCCAGTTCACCTGTATTAAGGTAAAGTCTCCATTCACCTGTCATTAAGGTAAGTCTCCATTCACCTTAAATTTAGGTAAGTCTCCATTCACCTGTATTAAGGTAAGATCTCAATTTCACCTGTATTAAGGTAAGTCTCCATTCACCTGTATTAATGTAAGTCTCCATTCACCTGTATTAACGGTAAGATCTCCATTCACCTGTAATTAACTTAAGTCCCCATTCACCTGTATTAAGGTAAGTCTCCATTCACCTGTATTAAGGTAAGTCTCCATTCACCTGTATTAAGGTAAGTCTCCATTCACCTGTATTAAGGTAAGTCTCCATTCACCTGTATTAAGGTAAGTCTCCATTCACCCTGTATTAAGGTAAGTCCTCCATTCACCTGTATTAAGGTAAGTCTCCATTCACCTGTATTAAGGTAAGTCTCCATTCACCTGTATTAAGGTAAGTCTCCATTCACCTGTATTAAGGTAAGTCTCCATTCACCTGTATTAAGGTAAGTCTCCATTCACCTGTATTAAGGTAAGTCTCCATTCACCTGTATTAAGGTAAGTCTCCATTCACCTGTATTAAGGTAAGTCTCCATTCACCTGTATTAAGGTAAGTCTCCATTCACCTGTATTAAGGTAAGTCTCCATTCACCTGTATTAAGGTAAGTCCCCATTCACCTGTATTAAGGTAAGTCCCCATTCACCTGTATTAAGGTAAGTCTCCATTCACCTGTATTAAGGTAAGTCTCCATTCACCTGTATTAAGGTAAGTCCCCATTCACCTGTATTAAGGTAAGTCCCCATTCACCTGTATTAAGGTAAGTCTCCATTCACCTGTATTAAGGTAAGTCCCCATTCACCTGTATTAAGGTAAGTCTCCATTCACCTGTATTAAGGTAAGTCCCCATTCACCTGTATTAAGGTAAGTCTCCATTCACCTGTATTAAGGTAAGTCTCCATTCACCTGTATTAAGGTAAGTCCCCATTCACCTGTATTAAGGTAAGTCTCCATTCACCTGTATTAAGGTAAGTCTCCATTCACCTGTATTACGGTAAGTCTCCATTCACCTGTATTAACTTAAGTCCCCATTCACCTGTATTAAGGTAAGTCTCCATTCACCTGTATTAAGGTAAGTCTCCATTCACCTGTATTAAGGTAAGTCCCCATTCACCTGTATTAAGGTAAGTCTCCATTCACCTGTTTAAGGTAAGTCTCCATTCACCTGTATTAAGGAAGTCTCCATTCACCTGTATTAAGGTAAGTCTCCATTCACCTGTATTAAGGTAAGTCTCCATTCACCTGTATTAAGGTAAGTCTCCATTCACCTGTATTAAGGTAAGTCTCCATTCACCTGTATTAAGGTAAGTCTCCATTCACCTGTATTAAGGTAAGTCTCCATTCACCTGTATTAAGGTAAGTCTCCATTCACCTGTATAAGGTAAGTCTCCATTCACCTGTATTAAGGGTAAGTCTCCATTCACCTGTATTAAGGTAAGTCTCCATTCACCTGTATTAAGGTAAGTCTCCATTCACCTGTATTAAGGTAAGTCCCCATTCACCTGTATTAAGGTAAGTCTCCATTCACCTGTATTAAGGTAAGTCTCCATTCACCTGTATTAAGGTAAGTCTCCATTCACCTGTATTAAGGTAAGTCTCCATTCACCTGTATTAAGGTAAGTCTCCATTCACCTGTATTAAGGTAAGTCCCCATTCACCTGTATTAAGGTAAGTCTCCATTCACCTGTATTAAGGTAAGTCCCCATTCACCTGTATTAAGGTAAGTCTCCATTCACCTGTATTAAGGTACGTCCCCATTCACCTGTATTAAGGTAAGTCTCCATTCACCTGTATTAAGGTAAGTCTCCATTCACCTGTATTAAGGTAAGTCCCCATTCACCTGTATTAAGGTAAGTCTCCATTCACCTGTATTAAGGTAAGTCTCCATTCACCTGTATTAAGGTAAGTCTCCATTCACCTGTATTAAGGTAAGTCTCCATTCACCTGTATTAAGGTACGTCCCCATTCACCTGTATTAAGGTAAGTCTCCATTCACCTGTATTAAGGTAAGTCTCCATTCACCTGTATTAAGGTAAGTCCCCATTCACCTGTATTAAGGTAAGTCTCCATTCACCTGCATTAAGGTAAGTCTCCATTCACCTGTATTAAGGTAAGTGCTGGATACAATTATCTTAATTATAATTCTTCCCATTATTGATTTAATTGTTCAGAAATTAAACGAAAGGTTAAAAATATGATTGACACAACTCAACCAAATTTCATGTGAGGAGAAAATTTGCAAAAACTCCTGGGAAAAATTAATCTCTGCCCAATAGACCAAGAAGAAATGCTGCTGGAATCTCCGGATGACTACAGGTAAATATTAATTAAGAAATTAATATCCTGCATCTATCCGAAACACATTCACTTCTTGATTCAAGCGAGATAAAATATTGATATCTAATCCTAAAAAAGTCTGACATGCAGGAACTCTGTAAACTAAGTCGAATTCATGGTCGATTTGTTGGTTTACAGAATATATACCTCTCTTTAAAATTAAATCGAGTACCGTACACCCATTCTTATTGTGAGGAAACAAAAATTGCACTCGATAGACGGTTGAAAATGTTCGCACAAAATTTTTAGCTTAACCCCCCCCTCTTAATGATCAAATTTTGCTGATTAAGAGGTTGGATGTTACTTTTCACTTCTCCACGATAAAACACGGAGACCACTCGAGCGATTTTTAAATTTCGGATTTCAGATAAATCTCCTCTTTTAATGGTCGGATTTCGATGATGATTGGGAATAAACGTTCTTGTTTTATTTGAATAGATGCATATGGACTTCCGTTGTGAAAAATTGAAAATACGGCCGCTAGGACGATTTATGAATTTACGTTTTAAGCAAACCCTACCTCTAATGGTCCAATTTTGCTCGTTAACGAACTCGACCTAACTTTTTTTTACTGATTCCTATATGCCGCGTTCGAAAAAATAGAAGAATAAAATTTCTCATGATCATTTCCGATGTCTAGAAAGTAGGATCGATGAAGTTTTGATAAAAAAATTTCCGAAATAATTTCATGAGAACAACCGCAAAAACTCATTCAAAATTAGATAATAAAGTATATTAGTCTAATATCTTAATCTTCTAAAGGAAGCATATGCATATATTTTTATCTGAAGGAATATCCTCGTTGTATTCTTGAAATTTGATTTGGGTTAAGGGATAGAAAGTATTTTAAAGTGAATCGTATTCATAGGCAAATGGAGACTTGGAAAATAGTTGAGAATGCATAAACACATGCAGGGTGTAAACACGTACTTGTGAGTTTGTGTTCAACAAACACGTGACGAACAGAACCACGCTATTGAATCTTTGATTGTTTTAGTGATAGTCTCTTATCTAGCTGTGCCGATTCAAAGTAACTCGCTTTTGAGCGCTCCAAAATCGCATGAATACGAAATTAGAAAAGTTCGACAGAATCATGTAGCATTCAAAGTACATCCACCCGACGTAGATATGACATTTACTTACGTGTAAATCTAAAAATGTTTCTCCTTCCTAAGAATGTATATTTAAAAAGAATATCACGAATACAACAAGGAAAAAGAGAATTATGCATAGCCTATGTTCAACACATTAAAAATTAATCAGGATGTTCAGAGTTCAATCCAAATAATTTATAGATTTTCTGAGAGTTAAGAATTTCTTTTGGAAAAATGAACCTGTGATAAATCAGTGGCGCTTGTTTATGTGAAAATTTAAGTCTCCTGGACTGCGATGAGCAGAGCACCTGGTAAGAAAGGGAAAAGAAAGAAAGACATGAAAACTTGTTATAAGAAAGTATGCCAATAATGAGATGGGAGAATAACATTAATAATGATTTGAGGGAGGCAAAATGATTGAAAAACTTTAGCTCAGGTATGGAGATATCCGTGAAGCAATTAACCTCTTGGTTCGATAGCACCAGTTAGTTTTTTTAGGGTAGATTTTATATAAGGTACTTGCACTGAATTTCGTCATAACAACCATTTTCGCCACGGTCTATTGTCGATTCAATCCACTAATGCACCGAAAGATTGAAATTTTACCCCGTTTCTTAATCCAAAATATACGTTTTGGGTTGATCATGTCATTACGGAACAGGAGTGAACAAGTTATTATTTACTTTGCTCACTACAGTTAGTAAGGTTATATATATACTACCGCTGTGGTCTCGAGGTTGCGTGCTGCCTTGTCACGCAGCGGGCCCGGGTTCGATTCCCGGTCGGGACAGGCTCCTGAGTGAGGTTTTTTCGGGTTTTTTCCTCACCTGTAAGACAAATGTCAGGAAGCTTAGAGCCCAACGGTCCCCGAAAATCATCCGGCCATCATCATCATCCTTATTATTATCATCATCCTTATTATTATCATCATCCTTATCATCATCATCCTTCGCCGGTGTGGAAAGCAACAGGAAGCTACCTCACCTATAATTCCCTAGTAAAGCTGCAAAGCATAGTATGGAAAAGACCTGGCCTGAGGCAGATTTACTATGGAATATATATATATATATATATATATATATATATATATATATATTATCAGAAAATGAAGAAGAACTAATTTCTAGGGATGTTCGTTTGGGAGAAGTTAGCTTTCCTCTGACACCCAAATTACCAACAAAAAAATAATAATTTTTTAGTTTTCTATTGAAAATTAAAATAAGTATCCATTTAACACATGATGGCACTGAAAACCATTGGATATGGATTTTTATGACACGTAGGGATAGCTTAAACGAAGCACGTGCCCAAAAGCTAAACAGGTTCGAGGTGTGTCTTATATCGATAAATTGAAGAAGATAACATGATGGCATGCTCAAACCTGAGGGAATATACAACACTGATGCAGATTGAGTTTACATCGACAGCCTCAGGTTGTTACTAAGACCGCACTACAGAGGTAAAGAACACTGAGAAAGTATTGATACTGTTTCCTGTGAAAACGTTTTGGGATCCATTCTTCCTCCAATGATCCTATTAAAACGTAAACGGTTGAATAAACAGCTTACCAGCTAGATCTGTAGTGGAAATAACTAACAAGGATCGATGACAGCTGCATTTTTATCAATTTGGTCAAATGTTTCTCTCGATACAAAACAACTGGAAGTGTTTGCATATTATGCAAGTGTAAGTAGCTGCCGAAAGACTTTATTGTGCCCCCCCCCACCCTCCGAACAACACCACTCACGAATTACAACTGATGGACTAGTTTGCTTTTAAAGGTTTTGATACCTACTGAAATGACGAATTGATGAGTTTCTGGACAAGATATGATGGCAGAGATTTGACAAAACGAAAGGTTTCGTTAAGCATTTTCTCCTGTATCGATTTAAGATAGAACAACAAGTTATGTTTTAAGCTGGCCTTTTGGCTTGCGTAATCTATCCATTCATCCCCGAGATATTCTCAGTCCCCTCAGGGGTCCTCATCTAGGGGATATGTGGATGGTGACCACAAGGTGCCCAAGCTGTGCCAAACATTTCTTCCATTTACTTGTTTTTTGCACTCTTTTAACTTTACTATCTAACCTCTTTTGGTTACCTCTTGTTTTTTAGACCCCGACGCTATTAGGGCATCCGAGGGCTAGGGAGTCTTTCCTTTCTTCCATTTCTTCTTTCCTTTATTTTCTTTTCTTCTCCAGAAAAGTCTGACCAGAGGCTATAAGATGGCAGCCCCACCACTGGTCTTGCCTTCCTTTGGCCAGCAACCAATCGAAGGGACTATTATTATGCTTTCAAGTCTTATACGAGAATTTCCCGAGGTACGCTGGAGCGAAAATTTTCTATGGGGTCGTAACAGGCCTTGGCCTAATACTTGGAAGGTAGAAAAAGATATTCTCAGTTGAGGAATTTGCATTCAGCGTAATCATTGAAATTCTTAAGAAAGACTTTGGGCTAATTAATGTTACAAGTAACACAATGAGGAGCGAACTTAAGTTTTGGAACCAATTAACGATTCCGATACATTAAGCAGTACGTCAGGTTAATCTGAAAGTTCGCCTATAAGCAAGATAAAAGTAAGAACGTGTCCTTCCATAAAAATCTGATTGTGCCTCGTCAAATTAAATTAAGACATTGACCAGCTGATCAACAGCCGAGCAGTTGTGACGAAGAAAGATCTGTTCCTGCATTCTGGCCAGATATCAACCTCACACGTAGAAGGTGAAATTATAAGATGGTTATCAGTACCGGAAAATTCCATGGAAATTTCCGACATGACACACTGACACTATCGAACCAGTAGGTTCATGGCCGCGCGAACATAAGATCTCCATACAACCCTATCTTGAGCCAATGTTTTCCAATCATCCCTTGTATAATCTACTTCCATCAAATAATAGTTAATGTTATTCTCCCGTCTCATTCTTGGTCTACCAACTGGGCGTTTTCCCTCTGGTTTTCCTGCAAGAAGCTTTCATGAACGTCTTTCATTCCCCATTCGTGCCACATGTCCTACCCATCGCAGTCTATGAGACTTAACTGTTCTCATTATATCTGGCTTCTTATAAAGACAGCGTAATTCATTCCTGTGCAGTCTTCTCCATTCACCTGTCTGTTCATCTCTCTTTGGTCCAAAATTTTTCGTAAGAACTTTATTCTCAAAAACTCGTAATCTCTTTTCCTCCCTTAAAGCTTGAGTCCATGTTTCACGTCCATATAATATAACTGGTAGAATAATAGTTTTATATATTTTCAGTTTAACGTTTTTTGAAAGGATTTGGGGAGTCAATAGTCTCTGTAATGCATGATAGCACGCATTTTCAGAATTGAGCCTATGTTTAATTTCCTTGTGCATCTCATTCCTGTTTGTGATTATTGTTCAGAGGTATTTGAATTTAGCCACTTCCTCAAAATTTCTCTCATTTGTCATTAGCTGTTCATTTCCATTATATAATGTATTTAAATGTGTAACCATATATTTAGTTTTATTGATATTTACTTCCAGTCCCAATTTCTTAGTGTTAGTCAGTAGTGTGTGCGTGTTGGCCTATAGTGTCTCCTCGCTATCACCCAATAGTACTACATCATCAGCATAAACTAACAGCTTATTAATACCATTGAGTTGTAGGCATTCTTCATCTTCTAAAGATTTGATGGCATGTTCTAGTACAAAATTCAATAGTAGAGGAGATAGTGCATCTCCTTGCTTCAACCCAATGTGGATTTCAAAAGTACCCGAAAACTATGATGATCTTGAGGAAGATTTTCGGGCTGTAGGCCGTGGTCGTGAGGCTTGTAGTAGTTTCCCGACGTTTCGCCAGAGACTGCGCCTGGAATCCTCAAGGGTTGTCTTGAGACTGGCAATTCTGTCCGCTGTCTGTCCTATTTATACGTTCACCGCGATGTGTTCGTAAGTTGTAACTGCCTTCTGATTGGTCAGCGTTAGGGACTTCCATTGCTCCAATCAGATTTCTGTTTGATGGTCTAGTCGACTGTACGTTATATCTGCCTTCTGATTGGTCAGCGGTAGGGACCTCCATTGTTCCACTGAGATTGCTGTTTGATCCCTCAAAACTACAGACCAATTAGTTTACTAGACCACATAGGCAAAATACTCGAAAGACTAATACTAAAGAGACTACAACCTTACATAACTCAGATACTACCTCTGACACAATTTGCATTCAGATCAGAACACTCAACTACACTACAACTAACAAGACTCATGGACGACATTACGACTGGATTCTTACAAAGACAATACACACCTGCAGTCTTCTTTGACATAGAAAAAGCTTTCGATTCCGTCTGGCACACAGGTCTAATTCATAAACTAATACAGTATAAAATCCCTGACAGCTATATAAAACTAATTCACTCCTTTCTATATAAACGTACATTTAGGAGTATCTACAATAGACAGAAATCTGATTGGCATCCGATTAAAGCTGGTGTTCCCCAAGGATCTGTACTGGCACCTACACTATACAACATTTACACATCAGACCTTCCAACTTCAATACATACTAAAATAGCACAATATGCAGACGACACAGCTATATACTGTACACACAATGACATTCATCACACAACTAGAAAAATCCAGTTACACATAAACAAGATCAGCAACTGGTTCTCCAAATGGAGAATCAGACTAAACGCTGAGAAAACACAAGCAATCACATTCACAAGAAGAAGACCAAACCCACCTACATTACATATAAACAACACAAACCTAGAATGCAAAGACTCAGTAAAATATTTAGGTATCATTCTTTACAAAAAACTAACATTCAATCAACACATAAAACAACTGAAAACTAAAGCACTAACAAGAATACCACACATCTTTCCCATACTAACATCACGTACACTTGCAATAAAACACAAAATAAATATATATAAAGCACTTATCAGACCAATGATGACATACGCCAGTCCAGCCTGGGGACATGCAGCTGCATCATACATTAAAAATCTACAAATAGTTCAAAACAGAGCCTTAAGAATCATACTACAAACCCACATTCCACTACTGCACGATATTACAGAAATCTCCTACATAATAGATCACATTAAATATCTAGCACGCAAACAGAAAGACACAATTGTAACACATAACAATAGATTAGTACACACCATAGGTAACACACAAGTACACACCACACTAAAGTACAGAACACCCATGCACATTACACTTTAATTTTTATACACAGAAGAACACACACTTGAAGAATTTACCGAGAAACTTATGCTATTTACTTGAGTCTAAATATTCCTCGTCGTTAATAAATTAACTAATATAAAATAAATAAACACATACTAATAAACTCAATACATTTCAAACAAATTAAAACAAGACAAACGCAGAGAGAGGATCACTCTCTTTTGCCACATCACACAATTTATAAATAAAACTTCATTACAAGCACTAGAATTTCTGAGCCAAGACCTTCAAAAGGCCGGTATCATTTAAACACATAAATATTCGCTAGGCGATAGTCTAGTCGACTGTACTTGTAGAGGTTTGCATTTTGCGTTTTTTAGAATCGGTATCCATATTTTGTTAACTTTTAATGATTCTTCTTTTCTATTGAAACCGTTTTTATGTTTGAATAGTTCGATGGCTTCTCGTTGTAGACGGGTAAAATAGTGTGTGCAGTTAGATAACATGTCTGTATTCTGGTATTGTATTCTGTGGCCATCAAGTAAAGAGTGTTCTGCTACTGCCGACTTATCCATTTGTTTAAGACGACTGTATCTTTCATACTTCTTAAGTCTGGTTGCGAAGCTGCGTCATCCCAGACGATACAACAGCAACAGCAGCAAGGAATCAGAGGGAAAAACTTCAACCAGGGCATTTTTACCGTTCATCAAGAATGTAACGGACCGCATTGGAAAACTACTGAAGAAAGAAGACATAAAGACAGTATACAATCCAACCAATAAAATCAAGAACCTTCTCAGACCTATAAAGGATCAACTTCATCCTCATCAGACAGCAGGCATATACAGGATACCATGCAGCTGTGGAAAAGCGTATATCGGCACCACTAAACGTAGGATCGCAACCAGACTTATCGAGCATGAAAGATACAGTCGTCTTAAACAAATGGATAAGTGGGCAGTAGCAGAACACTCTTTACTTGATGGCCACAAAGTACAATGCCAGAATACAGACATATTATCTAACTGCACACACTATTTTACCCGTCTACAACGAGAAGCCATCGAAATATTCAAACATAAAAACAGTTTCAATAGAAAAGAAGAACCATTAAAAGTCAAAAAAGTATGGATACCGATTATAAAAAACGCAAAATGTAAACCTCTACAAGTATAGTCGATTATACTATAAAACCGCAATCCTCAGTGGAATAATGGAGGGTCCCTACCAATGACCGATCAGAAGGCAGATACAACGTTACAGTCGGACTAGACCATCAAACAGCAATCTGATTGGCGCAATGGGGAAGTCCCTAACGCTGACCAATCCAGAAGGCCAGCTTACAACTTACGAACACATCGCAGTGAACGTATAAATAGGACAGACAGCGGACAGAATTGCCAGTCTCAAAACAACCCTTGAGGATGCCAGGCGCAGTCTCTGACAAAACGACGGGGAACTACAAGCCTCACGACCACGGCCTACAGCCCGAAAATCTTCATCAAGATCATCATAGTAACTCCGGCCGTGAAAGTCTACGTGAATATACCCGAAAACTGTTTGCATACACGCACCCTACTCTATGTGCCATTTAGATACGTTCGTATAAGTCTAACGTTTTAGGAATTCCGAACTCTAGCAAGACAATATATAACTTTTCCCTCTTAATTGAATCATATGCTTTTTTGAAGTCTAGGTATAGTTGATGTACAGTACCATTACATTCCCATTTATTTTCTAAAATCTGTCTTAAGCTAAACATTTGATCTGTTGTAGACCTGTTTCTTCTAAATCCACATTGATGATCTCCTAGAATGTCATCAATATAAGGAATAAGTCTGTTTACTAATATATTTGTTAGAATTTTGTACGAAGTTGAAAGTAATGAGATGCCCCTATAGTTGTTGCAATCAGTTTTATCTCCCTTCTTATAAATTGGTACGATAATCGATTCTTTCCATTCATCTGGAAGAGCTTCTTTATCCCAAATCATATTAAGCAACTGGCGTATCTTGTCCTTCAATTTTTGTCCCCCTGATTACATCAGTTCTTCTGGGATCTCATCTGAACCTGCTGCTTTATACAGCTTCAATTTTTCTATAACCATTTGAACCTCTAATGCACTTGGTTCTGCGATTAGCATTCATGCTGTCTTTAATTATCCTCTTCAATATCCTGTTCTGTATGTACATTTAATAATAATCTTCTTCTTCTTCATCACGGTTTAGGCTTATTTACTAGCCTGTTGCGGCTCCAAATTACTGCTGTTTCCATCCCTTCTTTGGTCTTCCCAAACTTCTTCTTCCTCGTGGTGAATAGCAGTATGCTGCTTTTGGTATTTTATTCTCAGTCATCCTTGCCAAGTATTCTTTCCTGTTTGTTCTGTATTTCACTATTGTTGTGTTAAATTCCCCTACTTTTAATTGTTGTCTTATTTGTGCGTTGTTTTTTGTCTGTTCTTTGATATCCTGTTATTGGTCTGAGGAATTTCATTTCAGCAGCTTGTATTATAGCAGATTGTTGTGTTGTCAGTGTCCATGTTAAAGATCCATAAGTAATAATAGGCACTACCATTGTGTTATATAATTTCATTATAGGGTCTTTCCTGGCTTTATTTTTCAGAGTTATTTTTAGTGTTCCTGTTATATAATTAAACTTATTTAGTTTGTTATTTATATATGTTTCCGCTGTGTATGGTATTTCGCTGTGGATTATCACCTTGGCGTGGTAGGGAGGCTTAGTACCAATGACCGAGACAATCATAACCGGGAAGCCTTGGCTTGCGGTTAGATAAGACGAGAGGGAACTAAGAATAATCCGCAACGTGGGAGCAACGACCACACTGGAAGCTGCAAACACGGAACACCACAACGGCATACACGGCGGAGATAGAAATATCGCAACGGCGAAAATGGCGAAATGACAACCCAAACTCTGGGGATGAAATAAGAGACCCAGCTCGGGGAAACAAGAGTGAAGTCCTCAACGGCAGAAGGCGGAAGAGGCAACCCTACTTATGCGGATAAAACACAAGGAAGCAAGTCCAAAGGCTTTAAGGAGGCAGCCCCCTGCAGAACGTTAGTAACGTACTCAGGGGACCCTTCAAAATACTTACAAGCTCCAAAGAGATGTACATTTAATAGTTGATTAAAGTAACGTTTTCATCTATTTAATATACTCCTGAAATCTGCAATCATATCCCCATTTTATTTCCTAATTATGTTTGTTCTAGCCTGAAACACTTTCTTCTTTATCCTAATTCCCTGATATAATTATCTAATTTTCCTATTTTTGGCATTCATTTCAAGATCATTATCATCATCCAGGGATTAAGCCTGTTGGCTCGTTCCGGTTTCATGAAAGCTAGAATTGTTAAAATTATTCAGACCATCTTCTGTGTGGGCATTCAACATTTCTCCTTCGTGCGGTTTATAATTTAGCAATAATTTTGGAAATCTTCCTTCTGGCATTCTATCAATATGTTCTTTCCAGTCGTTCCTATATTTAATTATTCGTTCTGTAAGTTTGAAAATATTTAGTTCCTTTATTATACCTTCATTTCTTTTCATTATCATTAATCTTCTCTCTCAAATATTCCCTCTTTTTACTCTTTAGTAATCTCGTGGTTTCCCGTCTAACACTACCCAATTGCTCCAAATTTACCTCATTTGGCTCGTGTAATCATTTCATTTTTGCTAGCTTTCTTTTGTTTGAAATGTAGGCACATTCCTCATCAGACCATTTCTTGTTTTGCCTCTTTTTTAAACAACCAATGCTTTCTGATGCTGACAACTTTAATGGTATCTCTCATACCCTCCCATTCTTCATTTTATACCAGTTTCTTCTTCGTTTGCCACATTGTTATCTGAAGATTTCAGTACTTCAAATCTATTAGCAATTTTAATTTGGTATTTTTGCCGCATCTCGTCATTTTTCAAGTTTTTTAAATCAAAATTTTCAGAATCATCTTTAGCGTTTGTTTCTCTCATAAGCGATAGCCGTTGTCTGATTTTCACCCTGACCAGATGATGATCCGAATTGCAGTCTGTCCCTCTAACTGATCTAACATCGATGATGCTACTGTGACAGCGTTTGTCCACTAAAACGTGATCTATCTGGTTTCGAGTTTCGTCATCTGGTGACATCCAGGTGTATTTATGAATATCCTTATGCTGAAATGTTGTGCTCTTAACAATGAGATTCTTTGATGTGACAAAGGTGAATAATCTAACATCATTGTCGTTACTATCTTCATGAAGACTGAATTTGCCTATTGTTGGTTTGAATATATCTTCCCCACTTTTGCATTAAAATCTCCTAAGACAATTTTCAAATGATATCGTGAAAGGCTATGCTATCAAATACGCATTCTAATTCTTCATAGATCTTGTTATCATGGAATTTTCCATGAAAAATAATAAAAAAAGTACTAAAATGACAAAGATAGCTGGTATTGTTTTCTGTGTGCGAAAGACAAAGTATCCGACAGTGATATGACGTGGAAAGTGATACTGTTTCGTGCAGGATTAGTCGGAAATGACAACAAATATTGTGTGCCCAAAATGCACAAAATAATGTTTCATTCCAATAAATTTTCAACCAATGGTTTCCATTTATTTCATTTTTACATTTTTAATATTGTATATGGTAATGCTTTTTATTCAAGTGTTATTAATATAATAATACAGTAACAGATTTAATTAAAATTTATAATTCCGTTACGTGAATGAACTTAAGTGGCGAACTTGGAAAGGGCGGTACGGAAATTTCGCCACTTGACATCTATTTAATTTTAATTTCTTAATCAGTTTTTTTGTGGAGTTTGTGTTTCAGCATATTTTAAATTTGAAAATATTTAAAGTATAGAATCGTAAAATATGGACAAATTAACGATAGAGAAATCGTATACACCTATCTTACCGTTAATAAAATTCCACTTTCTTATTTATTATATAAGACGAGAAAACTATAATATTAATACATATTTCAGACTGCCAAACTTAAATTATCTGAATGATTTGAGATAACTTATATATATTTATTTTAAGCTGAATTTAATCTTAATTAACATCAACACAAATAATTTAATAGTGTTATTTATTAATATAAGCTTTCCTCATTAGAGGATTACCACAAAGAAAAAGTGATATAGACAATTAGACAATTGCTTTTTAACATATGAAATATACTTTGAAAATATGAGATTTTATTTTTTGATTAAGATTTTATTATTATTTCTCTTTTTCACATCCGATTTTCCGTAAAGTTCTTCTAAATTTATAATTATTTTAATTTTCGAGAAAAAAAATATCCTGCTTACATCCTGTTTTATTATGACCGAGATATGAATTTAATCTGTCTGTGGGATGAAAATACATGGACAAGATTCCATGATATTCTACAAGATCTGTTGCCCTAGAAACAACAGACTTAGGGAATTCTTAGCGATGAAAGTAGGAAAAAACACACAATACCATATTAATTTTTGTAATCATCTAGTAGTGTTGGTGTACGAGAGAGAAAGAGGTAGAGAGAGATGGAGAGAGGGGGTGAGGGGGAGAGAGAGAGAGAGAGAGAGAGAGAGAGAGAGAGAGAGAGAGAGAGAGAGAGAGAGGGAGAGAGGGAGAGAGAGAGAGAGAGCGAGAGAGAGAGAGAGAGAGAGAGAGAGAGAGAGAGAGAGAGAGAGAGAGAGAGAGGGAGAGAGAGAATATAACAATAAAAGCATGCTCGTTATTTTTACTTGCTACTTCTAATTAAAAAGGTATTATATAAGTATTGCAGGTTTACTTGAATTGACCTATATGGTGCTTCACAACACTTTGCTGCTTAGCTTGTATTCAAATAGAGACATTTCTTGCTCATATTATTTACACTTACTGTGTATTTATATTAAAAAAATAAAATTGATAAATAACTACGAATAAAACTTATGGAAATATGATTTTTATTGTTTACCAGTTCGTAGTCACTACATTGAAGTGCATTTGATATTATAGACAACTAAAATTACTTCTACCAAAAACCTTAAGAGATTTATAGGATGTTTGACAAAAACACATGGTTTCAGAAAAAAAATTGCGGGCGAAGGGGCTCTTGGTCTGGGAAGCCGAACTGGAAAATTCTATTCGCATTATTTAAGTAAATTAATATTTATTGTTATTAATAAACTATTATTATTATTATTATTATTATTATTATTATTATTATTATTATTATTAGATTACTTTTTGAAGCTATAGTCCATTGTTGGGACTGAGTTCAGGAATCAATCCTCTCCAAATATTTTATTATGACCACGTAGCCTTTTCTTGAACACAAACAGGACAAACATAGTTGTCACATTAAAAATACAACAATCACAGTAACATTACGAGTAGATACGTAGTGCATGAAAATTTGTTATATTGATATGGAATTAAATATAATACCGTTAGTAATAATAAAGCAATTTAAGTGATGCGGTAAACAGCTCCTATCTAATGTAGGCCTACATAAAACAATGCAACAAAATAAAGAGAAGTGCCGTAATATACTAGTCCTCCTTGTTGGCTCAGATGGTAGCATGACTAGCAGGTCCGGATTCGTTACGCGGTGAAGTTGAAAGATGTAAAATAAAATAAATTAAATTAATTTAATTATAAGATTTTCAGGAAGGGTGGAGGTGTACAATTTATAAGCGCTAGATTGTGCACCAGATTTCATCATTAAATTGGAAATCCCTTCATAAACCCTCTGGCGGCACTATGGCCCTGGGGTCGACTCAGCCTCTAACTGAAATGAGTACCAGACGCTTGTTCTGGGGTAAAGGCGGCCGTCACGCAGGGCTGACAACCCGGCTGACATAAAAGTGCCGATTGTCTAGAAAAAGTGGGAGCCTTAACCTCCCACTACCCCAAGGACCTCCGGGTCTGTTGTGGGATCAAAAAAAAAAAAAAGATTGTGCACCAGATTTCATCATTAAATTGGAAATCCCTTCATAGTACATATGATGAAAAGGCATGGGGTACTGTAGATAGCGATTCGTCTGTCGGATGGGAATGTTAAGTTTGGCGACCCACTTACAAGGGAAGTACTTATGTTGGACCAGTTGGATTGTAACAAAAATTGGAGGATATATTGAATGAAGGATACAGGGCACTGTGATATTAGTCATTTCACTGCAAATTCAATAGTATGCATAATATTTAATACGAAATAAGGAACAAGAAAATAGAAAAAAAGCTTAACATCGGTACAAAAACTAACTCACTAGCACTATTGAACCCGTAGCTTCATGGCAGCGCAGACATAAGCTCTCCATACATCCCTATTTTGAGCTAATGTTTTCCAATAATCCCCTGTATAATCTACTTCTCTCAAATCATAGTTAATGTTGTTCTCCCACCTCATTCTTGGTCTACCCACTGGGCGTTTTCCCTCTGGTTTTCCTAAGCTTCCATGCACGTCTTTCATTCTCCATTCGTGCCACATTTCCTGCCCATCGCAGTCTACGAGACTTAACTGTTATTATATCTGGCTTCCTATAAAGACCATGTAATTCACTGTTATGCAGTCTTCTCCATTCACCTGTCTGTTTATCCCTCGTTGGTACAACAAATTTCCTAACAACTTTATTCTCAAATACTCGTAATCTCCTTTGCACCCTTAAAGTAAGAGTCCATGTTTCGCACCCATATAATATAACTGGTAGAATAATAGTTTTATATATTTTCAATTTAACGTTTTTGAAAGGAGTTGGGACGTAAAGAGACATCGGTACATGACAAAATAAATAAATAAAACATTTGGAAAAAATTAAATAAACAAAAATAGAAAATGATACTGTGGTGAAAGAGGGAAGAACAATAAAGGACAGGGAGAGAGATATAAAGTAACGAAATAAATATTGCAACGGAGCAGCACGGTTACTTGAAGAACAGCACACCGGAGTGCGAATGTTTTTTCCGCTCCTGCAGTCCAATATTCCTACAGTATATACCAATTGTTTGCATTTAAACATAAAAAACTCAATACATTGTAAGTACAGAAGAATATTTGTTTTATTATTTATCTATTAGCATATTTATGGTGTAAAATAATACTTTTTTTAAGGACATAACAGTATATTTACACGTAAATGTGTACATTTACAGGTGATAGTCTTGTGAGTCCATAAAATATTATGGGCATAATAAATTCATTTTACGTCTTAACTACGTTAGAAAGATCTATAGTTCAAATAAAATTGAAAAACACGAAGAGAACCTGGATTTGGAGGTGGAGGATGACAAGTTTTTGCGTATTTTTTGGGCAGCTAATTAGAGAAAAACACAACAAAATATTGGAATAGGTTATAGGACGTTAGTGAAAAATACTTTAGATTTCGAAAAGGACTCTATGCTACTTGCAGTCAGAAGCTGACACCGCCTCAGATGCAGATGTTCTGAGAAGATTAGATTTGAAAATTGCCAACGAATCCAGTGAGGAACGTGACACTTCAAGTAGCTTTGAGTTGTTTTCTGTTAAAAACCCAAACGTCCTAACGTACTGTCTGGTTATTCTGAAGAAACTTTGGAAAACATTTATGAATATACGATATCAGGGAAATCTGGCCCGAAGTCCTATTCACAATTAATAAAAAAAATGACCATCATTAATTAATAACCGAAATGTAAGAACAGTTGTGAATTATATAGAAAATAAAACATCTTACATCTAGCTTCACAATAAAAAACAGGGACTCCTAGAAAATCGCCCAAATTAAAGACTACATCGTTAATAAGTTTCGAGATTCTCGAGATCGGGGATTTACAGTGCACTATTGGCATTTACAATCGTGGGCACTTTTTCGAGCGAAGGAATTGGGTTTGAATGAATTTAAGGCTTCAAATAAATTCATTTCAAATTTAAAAAAGAAAACATTTCTTCAAGAAATATTACCAAATTTGTCACTGTCAAGGATATTGAAAACGAAAATATTGAAAATGCAAACAAATTTGTAAGAGACGTTAATCAGACCATTCAAGAAAACTGCATACCAACAAGACATGAGTGGAACTGTGACCAAAGTCAATTTAATTATGAAATTACAGAAAACAGAACACTGGCAGTCAAAGGCAAAAAGCTCACTGTTGTACAGTTCATGAAAACCTACATAGAATTGCTCTTATTTCAATGTGTAGGCAACTTGGGAAGAGGTTATACCTCTGTTTTCAAGAACCTACTGGAAACAAATTCGGGCCCAGAAGAAGATAAAACAGAATACACCTCCAAATGTGTATGTCGACTGTAGTGCCAGTGTAAAAATGAAAAATAAGATTCGAAACATTCTTGACAAATGTGTTTAGTGAAAACATTGAAATGGATTCACTTTTAATATACGATTCGTGGTCCGGGCATAAGGACTAACAATTGCTACAGGACTGTTTACCCGATAATAATGCAAGGCTGAAAATTATTCCTGCAGGAGCTACCAAACATATACAACCACTTCATGTTTATTTTTTTCCGACAATATAATATCTATGTGCAACAATTTGAATAATATGTGCGTCTAAAATCAGATGGGGACGTGAAATTGTCTGATAGATTCCATATTATAAAACTGCATTCGCTTGTATATATACAACTGCCAGCAGAAATTTACAAAGATATGCGTATTTATGCTTGGAAAATGTTTGACTATAACGTGGACTAAAGTGCAAGGCGATTCACAAAAAATGTGATTGAAAATGCATTTGATATTAGTTTTAGTGAATGTGCCACATATAACTGCTCCAGGATTGCCATCATAGATGCTCATGGTGTTCGTAAAAACTTTGTTACAATCATTTCATCGAAGACCCTCATTGTCACCATTGATGTTATGGTAAATGATAGTTTGTTTTTGTTACTCTAGTACACGAAATTATAACCGATTCTGAATTTCAAGTAACAAGTAAGCTCTACACAGCGATCTAATATCTGTATAAAGTATTCAAAAATTGTTATTGATGTTAACAAAGTGGAAAACTAATATTTAAGTTCTTCCCCCCCCCCTCTGTGCTAGCTGCACTTGTTCCTGAAACCAGCTGCACTTGTTCCTGAAACCAGCTGCAATGAGCAACCGTGCCGTTACGAACCGGTCAATGACGCAATTGAAATTTAATGACAAATAACACGAGTTTTATTATTTTTGCAGAAAAATGACTAACGTCATCATATTTAATGTCAATAAATTAGCATATCCTCCAACTTTTGTTACAATCCAACTGGTCAGACATAAGTACTTTCCTTGTTAGTGCTTTTCGACAGAAGTAGGTTTCAACTTGTCTTCATCATCATCATCCCTCATACAACACTCTTTACACTACACAAACACACAAACATACACTCATCCTACACTCCTCACTTTACACAATACAAGAATACACCATCCACATAAAATGATCTGCCGATGCGATGCGTAAATTGAAAATAGACTACATTAATACCATCTATCCGCCCAGCGCGGAAATCGAAGCAGGAAACGTACAGTGGGTGGCAAGGAACACACTGTTTATGATAAAATACCGAAGAGGTTATAATACAGAATTTCACCAAAAACACAGCAGGCCAACTTAAAATATTTTACAATTTTTGTCAGACACTTGTCACAGTTTGTTTACAACCTGTTTCGGAAAATTCCGACTAAGATACAACCTTCATTACGTTAAACCTTGATCTATGATCTGTTTTGTTAGCTTTCGACTGCAGTTTGAACGGTAAAATATATAATAAAATAAATTATGGTTATGCAGCGTGTCTGTAAAGAAAGTAGCATTCATTATATCTAATACTAATGATGATAGTTCATATGATGCACTAGACATTAAGGTTTTGTTTTTAGTTTGTGAGGTATTGCATTACAGTGCCTCGATGTGGGCACCTTGTGTAATGCGACTAAAATCGAAGCAGTATTCCAAATCTTGCCAGATTCTAAACAACGTGTCAAGTGTAACTGTAGCAGCGGGTTCTTCAACCCTCATTTGAAGTTCACGCAAGGTAACTGAGGGTGTTATGGCCCACTTAACGTTTGAGAATTTTTACAGCCGCCATTTTGGCCCGAATTTGTTTAGTTTTCTTTGTATTATATTCTTGTATATGTTTACTTTGTTACAAAAAAAAGAGAGTAATTATTGTACTTCCATGTTAAATTTGCTAAACTTGTCGTTTCCCAAAAGCTTACCTTTGGGCCATAACACCAACATATGTATGTGGTATGGCCCACTTATTTCCCCGTTTAAAACACTGGTTAAATTTTACTCAGGAATGTAATTAATATGCAATGGAAACAATGTAATGTACAGTATGAATAAGAACAGTTTACAACATATCAATGAAGTCAGTTTAAAAATAATTACCTCAAAATTATATATGTCAAATTAAGGAAAACAAAGATTCATTCGCAAGTTGGGCAAACGAAAGGTTCCTCATGAACATAATTATTACACACTATACACAGGGCTCATGTCCTTAAACTCGTCTTCTTTGCAAACTGTGCTGTACCATCTGAGAGATTGGATTGGTAGATTCTTGGGATTTCCATTAGCCTCCGTTATTTTAGCTCTTTGGGATTTATTCTTCTTGCTGGTGTTGGTGAG
Source organism: Diploptera punctata (assembly GCA_030220185.1). Taxonomy (NCBI): domain Eukaryota; kingdom Metazoa; phylum Arthropoda; class Insecta; order Blattodea; family Blaberidae; genus Diploptera; species Diploptera punctata. Next base: position 25,293 of record JASPKZ010009251.1, read on the forward strand.
CTTAGCTATCGTTTTCTTGGTGTTGCTATCTGAAAACAATTGTTTTCTCAAATGTACTCCACGCGAGTTGATAGCTGGATTTCTGTTAATGATTGTATTCTTCACCCTCTTAGGTGTGGGAAAGAAGTCACTAAATGAGCTCTGCCCTGATGATTTTCTTGATGCATTTCCCGGCCAATTATGTATGATTTTAGAGGTGTTGAGGGTTAATTTTCAGCATTCACACTGGTAGGTACTGAATCGATGACATCTGAAACATCACTTTCAAATGAAAAGTCGTAGCTGCTTCCGGGGGTTGATGAAGATGAGTAATTTTTCCGACGACGATCAGAAGGCTTCTTTGTTGCAGTCGATTTCTGAGATGTGCTTCAGAGTCCTGAAACTCACGTCTGTGGGTTATCATAATCTTCATTATTTTGAAGAATTCCTTAGTCATAAGGTCGATTCGTTGGTAGTCTGGGTGCATATGCCTCTTATGGAATGGCCAAAAGGTTGAAGGGGCATATGCCTGTAGCTCTGAAGCCTGACGTACGGAAATCTTGTTTTCTTTTACCTCTCGGGTGGCCTTGGATAATGACTCCTGTGTCCATTTACCCCTTTTGTTCACCTGACTGTCATCAGACGTATTTTCTTTTGTCATTATTGAATATCTGGAAAGAACAAAACTATATAATATTGCAGTAATTTTGAACTATTATAAACGTGTTGGTGATATGGCCCACCCGGCAATGCGTGGGCCATAACGACGAACTGAGTGGTTTAATAAACAATACGTAATAACCACCACCATTTTTACTTTATACACAAATTACTCCATTGTAAGATTTTACGTTACTAAGTGATACAATATCAACACTCAAATAAATTTAATATGGTGATTAGCTATGAAAATACATATCACTTACTAGGAGCAAATATGACAAGCGAGATTCTTACTTCACGTTCATGTAGCAAATGGCGGCTTCCGGTTAAGACTACTTGGATTAACTTTCCTCCATTCATCCTAATCGACTTTTCAGAACGTCCTGAAGTGCCGATAACTTCCATCTTCTGGCTGCTTCATGTACTACGTTCACATTAAACAATGGGCCATAACAGCCTCAAGTAGGCCTACGGTCGCTTGATAGAGGAGGGACATAAACACTGCCCATAATATTTTAAAGGAAGTGACACTATAAGGTTTATTTCAATTAATATAGACTTAAAATTTTTAAATATGAGGCGAGTCGTGAAAATTTCCAACTCTATATTGAATAAACATTTTTCTTTATGAAACTCTACAGAAAAAAAATCATATTGGGTTAAATATGTGAATCGCGGAATCCATTTTATAAGAGCATTGTCATGAGGTCCTGTTAGCTCTATACAACGTTCTGGAAGCACCAGAATAAGATAGTTGCAAATTTGACATTGATAGTGAGGCGGTGCTCCATTTTGCTGGAACAGATTATCATCTGAATCATTAATCAGTTGTGCAATTAGTCGAGCATGTTAAGGTACGATCCTATCAGTTGAAAATTGTGAGTCTCAAAAAACGTACAGCTTACGTTGTCATATGGCGCAGAAAACAATTATGTTGGGTAAATTCCATTCAGGGTCCATATTTAATGATTCTGTGAGGATTCTCGGTCCCAAAATTCCGCGAAAAAAAAAACTTAATGTCCAGTACATCATATGATGCAGCAAAGTCACCTTAAGTATAATAGTGTTAGTATACTGTAATAAATTTACAAAAGTGCGATTTCTTTAAATATACAGTATATTTTTAAGGAAAAAACGAAACATGCAAATTACCACTTTTTAAAAATTTTATTCACGAGGATGTTCCACCACAAAAGTGATACTACATGCTAACGTTTTTCAAAATATAGTATTTTAAATCTTATTTTCCAATATATACACACAATATTAACGGAGTCTATTCTATGTTGATTGGGCAATATTTACAAATTGTCAAAGTTAATACCTTTTAAGAAATTTTGGGATGATTTTAAATGTTTTTCAACCAAAGCATTATAGTTTATTGGGCAGTATCCGCTAGCTCGTGTTATACAGTTCCTTAGCTTGAGTCTTTCGTTCTTTAATATTGGACATTCCCACTTTTTTAAAGAACGGAAGACTCAAACTAAGGAACTGTATAACACGCGCTGGCGGATACTGGCCAATAAACTATAACGATTTAGTTGAAAAACGTTTTAAAACCGTCCCAAAAGTTCTTAAAAGGTATTAACCTTGACTATTTAACTCATGCCCCAAATGGAAGTCAATGACCAATCACGTTTCAATGATTTTTTATTTACAACCAATCACAGTTGTGTTTCGCCTAGAATTTACCAACTAAAGTTTTTCATAATAAAGAAAGCACTTCCTCTTTAACATACTGAATAGGTCTTAGCATTATTTTGCAGTGACTGACTCTCTAAGCACTGTGAGGTATTGATGTGTGTGTTCTGGTACCGGCCTTTTACGGCCCTGACCCAATCATTGAAGTGCTTGTAAGAAGGTGCGTTTGCAATTTAGATATTCGCTAAAGAAAAAGCTTTTTCTGTCGAAACTGATGTCTTTTGGTGTCTTCATTTTTCCTGGAGTTTGGCTTAAGCTTAGCGATCTTAAAGTTTCTTCCTTGAATTTTCTTTATTGTAGTTTATTTACTTGAAGATACTTGTGAGTTTACATAGGATAAAAGTGGATTGGAGGATTTGAGGGTTCTGAAGGATGGTGGTCAGGAGCAGAAGGATTTGTTGGAGTAAATTCTTAGGCTTAGGATCTTTGGTCAGTAATGGAGGAAAGTTATCTTCAGTATTTTCTGGTTTTTCTAGTTGCACTTTCTGTTTTTCTTGATGTTGTAGATTGTTTTGTTTCTCGTCGTGTTTGTTGTCTCATCTTCAGATATTTCTGGAAGACGGAGCATTTTCGATGACTTGCAGCATGTTCCTGGTTGCAGTTTGTGCACCTGGTTGTCGTCTGAGTACACTCAGATAGCTTATGATCGCCAGAACACCTTACACATTTTGTAGTTCTAAAGCAGAACTCCGCTATGTGGCCAAAGCCCTGACAAATGAAGCACTGAGTGCCTCCTGTTGGTTTCCTGTAAGGTTCCAATCTGATGCGAATGTTGAATAGTTCCTTGAGGTCATTTTCTTTTCTTGATTTGAGATCTTCTGTTCTGCGAAAAGTTAGAATATAAATTGACAGTTCAATCTTCTTCTTTTCGCCATTTATTGTAACTTGTTTTTCGATTCTCCTTACTTCTTTTATTGGCAGCTTCTTATGTTCAATTTCTTCACATATTTCAGAAATTTGGATAGAGCTTGGAAGCCCTTTCATTACTATTTTGAAGATAGGAGGTCTGCAGTAGCCATGAGTATAGAATTGAGTCTTGGATTTCTTAAGTTCCTTGTAAGCAGTTTTTGTTGAAGTTCTGATAGTAAGTAGCCCTTGATTGTATCGCATTGATACTTCTTCTTTGTTTCCTGCAGTGATGCTTTCCAGTTTTAGTGGAGTTATGTCTTTAGTGTAGACCAATATGGGAGGTGGTATTTCTTCCTTATCTGTGCCTAGTTGGTCAAACATGTTTCTTGTTTCAATTGGTGTGGATTGTTTACTATTGTAGTTCTTTCTGGTGGTGCGACGCGCCGGCTGGTGAAAGAATCCTTGTTCATCGAAATACGGCTACCAGATTGTATATATAGTGCATGAATGTCAACACATAGGGCATGCGGGAATGAATATAAAAACATTTGCAGCAATTGATTATACCACCAAAAAAAGAAACCACTGTTTGCACTTTCTTATATGTATTTTTTTCCAGGTAATAACATTCCAGAAAAATATAATTGTCATATTTACATAGGACATCAGAAATGAATTTAATATACAATTTGATGTGTTTCATTTTTCCCCCCACTAGAGTGCATTCTTACAATATTGCGATCCTTTGGCAATAAATAATATTATCTGGTAGCAGTGATGAACAAAAGAAGCAAATGAAGCGTACCAACCGTTTCTCATTTGTTTTCAAACATCGCCGTTTACATTAAATATATACATATTTTAAATTAAATAATTTAAATAATGAATTGTAAGTAAACAGTTTAATTTTATTGTTAAATAGTCCTAACAAATGCCACTCTTGATTTCCAAATTCTCTAGATAAATTCACTCCTCACTTCGTGAGTCGTGTATTTATCGATAATTTGGAAATCACTCGTGGCATTACTTATGACAATTCGTAAATATTACCCAATCAACAGAGAATAGACTCCGTTAATATTGTGTGTATATATTGTAAAATAAGACTTAAAATAGTGTATTTTGAAACACGTTAGCATGTAGTATTGCAATTTTGTGATGCAACATGCTCGTGAATAAAGTTGGAAAGAAAGACCTCTTTTGGCCCTCAGTCTCTAACCCCTTGCTCTAGAACATTTGACCACACAAGCACCACCAATACGTGAACGTAGAGAAACAATATTTTTACAGCGATTTTTTACGCCCTCCCCAGTGGTTGAGACCTTCTTTAAGTTATTTCACAGAATGACATACCGTTCTTCAATTGTTTTTCTACCACTTTGATCTATGGGTAACATCATCAGTCTCGGACGCAGAGGACCCAGTCGGGACACGTTTCGTTTGTGAGGTTATCACAGGAATTTGCCTCAACTTTTAGACAAATGTTATTGAATCTTTCTTGCTTAAATTGTTGCCGAACATCAAACTGGACATCATTCATCATTTCCCCTTTAGTACGGATGTAGGAGTAAATGGGTGTCTTAACTTATATTTCGTGTTGTGTCAGAGCTGATCACTCACACCTAGGCCCTCAATATTCTCGTGCGGCCAAAATAATGAATTTGACCCAGAGTAAAATCGTATCTCTGCAAAGATCAGGAGGCGTGGAGTAGCCTACATAAAAATACCTTCAAGCAGAGAGCTAAGACAAAGAAAAAAATAGGAATTTATACATTTATTTTATTACAATAAATTGTTTATTTGCTCAGAATTACTTCTCCTCTATCGTTGTTCACTTTCACCTTATTCGTATTTTTTCATGCTCAATGCTTCTCGGGCCTTAGAGTGGCAAGTTCTGTCGGGACAGGGATTTTAAAATTTGGAGTAAAGATCTCCTGCGAGCCGAATTATGGAGGCCACAAGCTTTTACTAGAAACAGAAAAGTATGAGCCGAGAAGCTCATAAATTTCCAAGCCTTCAGGCCTGAAACCTTGACGTAAGCAGCATTAGCTGCTTATAAGTATTGCAAGTGCATTAGGGGAAGGGAATGTAATCATAACAAAAGACTACTTATGAGATAGTTATTTTATTTATGTTTATATTCGTCTACAACATCACGTTCCGATAAATATGTTTATAGCTTCATATTGCAATCACCAATTTACTACGTATTCCAGTTATTTTTTCTGAAACACAAATACCTACTGTATGTATTTATTTTCAATACGAAAAGTTTGTCATTGAATTATTCTGTATAACATTACATAAAATTGCACATAGGCTACAGTTAATCAGTATTATTCTTCTTATTATTCTTTAATTGTAAAATTTTCATATATTTATTTCCCAAATCAATCCTAGGAGGAAGACGTAATGGATGTGCAGCTACTGTCTATCCATCTCTTGGCTGGTCTCCCTCTTGCTCTTCTTCCGTCCATTGCACAGTGATCCAGAATGCGAAAAAATCGGCAAAAATCTGGAAGTCATTATTTGTGCTCCAAATAATTCCACAGGTGTAAGATTAACAATTTTAAGAGTAAAAAAAAATATCTAGGTCTGCATACTTGATGCGAGGGTCTTTAATTGGTTGTTAGATGCTAAGTATTCGTAATGACTGATTTAACAAACAATTTATTTGCGGAGATATTTTGAAAAATAGATTAATCTAGTCACAAATAGATTTATGCATTTAGAAAATAATGATAATAATAAATAAATAAATATAAATATCAACTCGTGTCCTACTCAGGGTCGGGCCGAGAGATGGGATGAGTCCCTATATGTAGAGGCCTGTGAATGACAAGGGTGCAGGCCGACCACGCCTGACACACCATTACAGGGACAAATTAATGAAACAACAACAACAACAACAACAACAACAATAATAATAATAATAATAATAATAATAATAATAATTATAATAATAATAATAATAATAGTAATATATGAACTGGATATTTTAATGCAACTATACGTCAGGTTGTATGATCCAAAACAAATTCTGTAACTGCATATCTGCAAAAGAGTCACTAAAATCCTTACTAGGATAACAACGTTCTTTACTTAAGGATACGATTAAATGACTGATCGATATTAGCAGCCTTTCTTTTGCTTGTGCTCTTATAATCTTATATTGACTTTGGCTTAAATTAGCTTCAATGACTAGCGTAATAACTTCACTTTCATTGTAAGGTTTTACTTGGAGTTGTGAATTTTTGATGATTTCGAAACTTGAAGGGTTTTTTTCCTCCTCTTGTTGGAGTTGTTTAGACCGCTTCATTTACTAGTTCTGATGGCTTTTTCTCTCCGTGCTCCTTTAAATATACCTTAATTGCAAAAGGGAGTTCTTTGAACAGGGTTTCACGTCGAAGTTCTACAGTTTTTCGCTTTTTACTTTTATCGCTAATATCTTCAAAACTGACACTACGGCGTCGTCTTTGCTTTTTAGAGCTGTAGGGGTAGATGAACTCGGAACTAAAACACTTCATGCTTTTCACTTTTGTTAAGTACTTTGTGGCAGAATAACGTCACCTCTACACGAAATTTTTTCACATAATATTCAGAGATACTGTCAATGTTTATAGAATTTAAACAAATTGAAACAAACGTTTGATTTGATTATTCCGACCTTACCTAATTTTTCACGAACTTCGTACATTTTCCTTCTAGATTTGTAGAAATCCATAAGATACCACCGCAAATCAAACAAACTGGATAATATGTGTGAAAGTTGAGATATTAACAAGCTTAAAGAACTGCCTTATTTCATGGGAATTGCATTACTGCAATCAGTTGTCAGATATTGTAATGACAGAATTTCCGACCTGAATGCAAGCACACACACGCTCACGGGCGATAGGGTCAAGCGTTATCTGCACAACACGAGTTCATTAATGTGCTACGTAAATCTGAAGTAGCAAACTGTAGCAAAAGTTTTCACCCGTGTCAGTTCAGCAACACTTTAAATTATACTTTGCTTTAGAAATTGTCGTAGGAAATGGCGGCGAAAGCGTTATATCAAGATAACTTTAGTTTTTTCAAGTCCGAAATAGAAGTTATTAATTTTATTATAATTCAGATGTGATCTCTTTATCTGTGTATTAGCAAGAAGGTTTAAGTCTATTTAACACAATTATAGCGAGATGCATTAAATTATCACAAGAAGTGTTAATAGTGTGTCCAAAATGTGGCATAAAAATTCCGTTTTTATGATGCATAACTTCGCTGTCCGAAAGTTAGGTCTAATGATTAGTATAGATAATAATTTATTTGACAGAATGGTACCTCATTGATTTGTTTACATGACTGTTCAGGTTTTTCCCCTCTAATAAAAAATTTAAAAAATTCTATTTTTGCCATTTTTTTTTACATTCTGGGTCACTGCGCATTGGTCTATTTTCTTTTGCTCTTTTTTGTAAGTCTATTGTCTTCCATTCTGTCTATATGATCTTTCCAATATGTTCGTCTTTCTATAATAAATTTGGTAAAAGTGATCCCACTACAGGCCTCAGGAGGCCCTTGGGGTAGTAGGAGGTTAAGGCTCCCATTTTTTCTGGACAATCTGCACTTGAAGTCAGCCGGGTTGTCAGTGCTGCGTGACGGCCGCCTTTATCCCCAGAACAAGCGTATGGTACTCATTTCTGTTAGAGGCTGAGTCGATTCCAGTGTCATGGTGCAGCCAGAAGGTTTGGGTCAGTTTAAAAATCCTGACCCCACTGGGCCTCGAACCCTCGACCTTTCGGCTTGTAACGCAGTGCCTTCGGCGTGCTTATGTCTTGAATTTGGCATTTGTCTCTAATTTCTGTATTGGGTATCCTATCAAATGGTATTTTCCCTGAATAGTTCTTGAGATCTTAATTTCACATGTGCTTGTTATTTATTTAGTTTTTTGTTGTATGAGCCCTGGTTTGTGCACCATATATGAGAATGTCGAACTATCGTTTTGTATATGCGGATTTTGCTTTTTTTTGACATCATGTTTGTTGCGCCAAATTAAATCTTTCATATATCCTGATAATTGTGCTGCTTTATCAGCTTGTTTCTTTACTTAATTTATTAGATTTTTAGTGTTTTTTATTAATACACCTACATGATTAAATTCTGATATTTGCTCTATAATTTTTCTTTCCACTTCTAATTTACATCTTACTGGTTCTTTTGATATTGTTAAGTATTTAGCCTTAGTGGAATTAATTTCCACATTGTATTTTCTCACTTTTTCCTAAATTGATGTAAAGATGTTTATAATTAATTATCCTCAGATTCTGAAAGAAGAACATCATTTGCGTAACATATCAAGTGAAATCTAGTGTTTCCCATTTATACCCCTAACGTGATGGTAAGTTTTCAATAATTATTTTATCCATTATAATATTAAATAGGAATGTACTTAAAGAGTCACCTTGCCTGATGGCCTTTGTGAGTGTTATTTCTTTAGTTTGCTGTTCTTTTACTTTGATTATTATTGAATGTATAATAATATAGTATTTAAGGTTATTTTAAAGAAAACAATAGTCAGCCGTGAAAATTGGCATAAAAATAGTAACTTAAATAGCGGATGATAAACTGTGAAATAAAATACTTTTCTACACGCAGTTAAAATGAAAAGAGAGTATCGAATATTTTAAAACTGCTTACAAAGTATGAACGTAAATTGATGTAGAATATAAACAATATTTTTGCTATACATATAATGATAAGTATTTGAGTAACATTACACAAAATATGCTTCCACACTTGGGATTTTTTTTTAATTCCCCATTATAGTTACTAAATAATAATACTAATAATAATGCTTAGGACTTGCTGGGTCTGGATCATTATAATAATAATAATAATAATAATAATAATAATAATAATAATAATAATAATTCATAATAATAATTTTCATTTTTGCAGGTTTCACATCATCTTCCTGCACCCAATTAATCTACTGTCATTCTTCTCCACATCTCCACTCATTCCAATCTCCATCGTCCATTCCTTTTATCCCCTATGCTGCTCAAACGCCATCAATCCACGTTATTTTTGGCTGTCCTCTTCTTCTCCTTCTACCAAGTGGCACCCATTCTAGTATTCTTCTTGACTTGTTTATTTTTTAATTTTTTTTATGAAATTCACAATTGAAGTTCCTCTCCTAATTTATTGGTGATTGATCGTAGAATGGCGTAGGCAAATAAAAGTATCATTCTGGTTGAAACATTTATATTTTGTTTAATTACACTGTTTCTTTTTTATCTCTTTTAGAAATTTAAGCTGAACGCGTCCAAAAATCCATTTCTGCAGAATTTGATTTACTTATTGTTCTAAATTTTAATTCCTATGTTTCTGTACCGTATGTCATTGTACTCCTTATTAATATATATAAAAATGTTTGTTTTGTTTTAGATCCCATAAACACCATTTCATTTTGTTATTGCAGATTTGCTTATATTTTTCCTTTCATTAATTTCCTCCCATCACGACTTCCATCTACACTATATTTCGTCCTCAAATATACATATTCGTCACATGCTTTTATTTTTCCATGCCCGTCTTCTAAAATCAGATCTTTTGATATACTATGTCTCCTATTACCATATACTTAGTTTTGCCTAAATGTATCTTTAATCCCCAATTTTTCATATTCCTCCTTCAGTTTTCTTGTCATGTACTCTAAATCTTCGTAATCTTCTTTCACCAGTAGCTTATCATTAGGAAACAAAAACGAATAAATCGTATCTTCTTCTACCTTTATTCCCTTAAGTGAACATTTGTTTTTCCTCTGTGTTAAGGCGTTTTGTAGATATATTTTGAATAAGATCAGCGATTAACAACATCCTTTGGCAACTTCAAAATCCTATGTAATAGTTGTACCCATTTTTACTTTAGAGATTTCATCATATAATTTTTTTATTGGCTAGATAATATTTTTATTTATTGTTATTGTACGTAAAACTTCCCATAATTGTCCTAAGCTTTCGCTCATTCAATAAACAGTAGGTGAATTGGTTGTTGGAAAGTGGATTTTTTCTGAATTAATTGTTTTAAACTAAATATGTGATCAACGATGGATCGGCCTTTTATGAAACCTGCCTGTTCTTCTGTTTCCATGTTACTACATTCTTGTTCAATAATAATAATAATAATAATAATAATAATAATAATAATAATAATAATAATAATAATAATAATAATAATAATAATAATAATAATAATAATAATAATAATAATAATAATAATAATAATAATAATAATAATAATAATAATAATAATAATAATAATAATATAATAATAATAATAATAACAATATTAATAACAATACTAATGATAATAATAAAAATAATAAAATAATAATAATAAAAATAAAAAATAATAATAATAGTGAATTAATACAAATTTGCCTAATATTCATCTTAATAGTAACATGTATCAATTTTTGGTTATCGATGATTGATAACATAAAATAATTAAGGAATGAAAGATCAAAATTATAGGTGTACATACAAATAAAAAGGTGGAAGATCTGGTATAAAACATACGAAATATTTGTATTACACTCATCCGAATATTTTGGAATACAGATTGATTTATTCTGGATTAATTTCGTTGTCTTTGTCAAATAATTTGCTGACGTAAACCTCAGTGTTAATAAGAACATATAGCCCGTGATGTATTCCACTTTCGTAATCCCTCGAGATCAGGTCACTTACTTTAGCAACATGTACAAATTGATCTAAAAATCTAAACTACATAATCATAAGAACTTCATTTAAAATTGAATATTTGTGACACGCCTCTGACGTACTATTGTGTAATTTACAGTAGACCTATAAAATTCCTAGATATAGTTGGAACATATGGTTTTAAGATAATAGTGTTAAGCCTAAGATTAACATCCTAATAATAATTAGCATGAATTCGGTATATTAGCAACATGTAAATAAATATATACCTATCAATATAATTCTGAAGGAAACAGTGCGCTAAATGAAATATATTAAAACCGACGGTTTATTTTAATAGGCATAGGCCTATTAGCTTACAAATATTTATAGAATATACGGTATTATGATAATTATTTTAGTTAAATAATATGAACCAGTATACTGTATAGCAGTGCACAATTCGAAAAAAAAATATTGCAATGTCGATAAAATAATATTAATTATTGTTTGTAAAGCCCCATTATTATCTTAAATAGTAACAAGGTAAGTTTTATCAACATGTCTATCTATCTTCGGGGTTTTACAGCTGCTGCCGTCTTCCCGAGCCAAACTTCCAAAGCCTACAATCTTGGGCATCTTCTATGCTTAGCCCTCTTGCTTGCATTACTATCCTCATGTTTTCCTTTAATGTTAACTTTGCTCTCCCTCTTTTCTTCTTTCTGGTCGGTTGCCATTGCTATAATAGTTTCATCAACATTAATTTCATAAAAAACAACGAGAGTGAGACAAGCCAAAAAAGGTTGTCAAATAATTTCTCAAGCCTCTCACTTAGGCTCGAAAAGCAGGCATTAATCAAGGACTGGCTTGCAGGCCTGTGTAAAATAGACATCTAACGGAGAGCAGTAATAATTACTCGACATGCTGTACTTCACAACAATCCAAGCACGAGCTTCCCGGCCTTACACGATCTCTTCTTTGGATCACGCATATTTTTTAAACGCATAAGGACATGGAGGGCGTCCCCGAATGAGTGGTCAGCTCAATTCAGTGCCTCCTCCGAGTCAACATAACATTAAGGCTAAACATGGCGAATATGACGATGATTACGATGACCAGATGATGTTCGGGGAACCCTTTAGACCATAATGTTTCCTGACTAATTTTTAAGAGATGAAGATAAACCACGAAAAAAACAATCAGCATGAAAATTTTCCCGACCGGGAATCGAAAATGGACCCATTGCGTACGAGGCAACAAGAGAATACAGTCGAGAATACAGTCGAGTAGGCCTAACAAAATATCGAACAACTGGATGGGGCTCGAATCGTATCCTTAAATAGTCCTGCGTAAGATGTTAGTTTGAATCATGTCTTAAGATAGAGTTATTGATAATGGATATTAGGCATGTATTAGTAGGAACTGACATTACAGAGCCCGGTGTTCATTACCGCGTGGACATAATTTCTCCCTATACTGAGATAATATTTCAAATCAATTCCTGCATAATTCACCTCCTGCAAATCAAGGTTAAAATTATTCTTTCACTCATTCTTTGCCTACCTACTGGGCGCATTTTTTCTTGTTTTCCTACAAGAATTCTCCAAGCCCTCTATCATTGCCCATTCCATCGCCATCTATGATATTTAATTATTCTTATATCAGTTTTCCCATAATTATCATGTACCACATTATTATGTACCTTTTTTTCAATCACACGCCTGTTCATCTTCTCTTTGAATCATACATATTTTCTTAACATACAATGACATGTTCTTAAGAATTTGATTCTTAAATACTCGTAATATTTCCTCTTATCTTAAAGTACGAAATTTCGCATCCATATAGTACCGGTACAACAGGAAAATTATCATAATTAAGATAGAAAAAATATACTTTTTTTTTTTAATCTGGAAGATTATGTATTTATTTCAGTTTAAAATTAGAGTTTATATTAAAATTCATCATGAAGTATGTTATTTTAATAACGCGGTTTAATCTATGTTTACTCCAATAAAACAAACAGCGCAGCCAAAAGGCTAAAGCTATCACTATATTTGGAGGCGGGTGAAACCTGTAATAGGTGCATGACCGTAAGTGCATCACAACGGTTTAGATGACGTTTGTGAACGTTGGTGAATGCAGTAGAGTCAAGTAGACGGCCTTGAGAACGGTTGTTATGCGCTGTGCTGACAATACACATATCGTTCACTAATCTACCTCGTCAAATGTAAATTAAAATAGTATGATAAGATTCACTCAGAACTGGATAATAAAGATACGTGTCTTTCTATCATAACGAAATGTCACATGCAAGTTACGGTCGAGTCAACACTTTTCTTTATTTATTAAATAAAACGATCTATGTTTTATATGAATTCAATTTGTCCTCTATGCAACAAAGACGAAGAAATGAACGAAGAACATCTACAAACCTGTGAAGTATTACCTGCTGGATCCACCATAGAGAAATATTGAAGAGCAAGAACGCTAATGGCTTCATTGCCAAGGCCCAGCATTTGAAAACAATAACATGTTTTATATGATTTTATTTTGTTCAACATTTGTAGCACCTGTTTGAATACATTGTATATTCTTCAGACATAATCTATTGAAATAGTTGTTAGGAATGTTGAATAAAATTAATATTTATGAAACAAAAAAGAAAGGATCGGGAAATTCATATTTAGGAAACTACATACATTTTTGGTCAGGTGTAAATAAATCAAAAAGAGCTAAAGCAGGTGTATCAATGTTTGTAAAAAAGAAATACAGTAAAAACATAATAGAGCATGAATATATTAATGAAAGATGCCTAAAGATTAAAATGAAGCTTATGGGAAGAACAATGATGTTCTTAGCGGTCTACGCACCAACAGATGATGCTGCACAGAGTCAGAAAGAAAAGTACTATTCAGTATTAGTGGAACAAATAGAGAAAATACGAAGTAATGAAGAATTAATACTAATGGGAGATTTAAATGGGAAAGTGGGGTGAGAAGAGAAGACACCACTGATGAAGCAGTTAGGAAAATATGGGGGAAGAGAGTCAAATGAAGGTCAATGATAATGGAAATAGAATCCATAGAGATGTGCAAACAACATAAATTAAAGATAGTAAACACATTTTTCGATCATAAGGATATTCATAAATTTACTTGGGAACGAACCTAGTCTCAATCAGAAATCAATAATAGACTACATAATTGTAAAGCAAAATACTTCCTTATTTATTAAAGACTCAAGGGTTAAAAGGAGGAGGCAAATTGTGGTTCCGATCACTATCTACTCACAGCACAGATCATCCCCAATTCCTTACAGGGGAAAAAAAGTGCATGATGAAGCAAGGGAATCACACAATGCAAATGAAGCAAGAAGAAAAAATTTAAACTGTATTTATTTAATCAGGGATAGTATCAAAAAACGTATATAAAGAAAGACTGAGGATTAAAATTGAGAATTTGGATTACAAGGAAGACATAGAAGAAGAATATAATCAATTAAAGGAAATAATACATTCGGGCAGCAAAAGAAACATTAGGCACAATTAAATAAAAACACAAAATACACAAGATTGGTGGAATGATGAAAGAATAAAAAATGCTACTTAGAATGGTTGGCAAATAAAACAACAGAAAATTGGATAGAATACAAGAGAACAAACGCCAAAGTTAAAAGGAAAGTGATAGAAGAAAAAAACAAATTATGGAAAAGCAAATGCCAAGAAATAGAAAGTTATATAGGAGGATCACAATCATCAGAAGTATGGAGATTTCTAAAAACACTGAAAACCAACCAAGGATCCAGCAAGATAAATTTGTTAGTAAAATCAGACGCAGAAAAACATTACAAAGCTTTACTGTCAGAAACTAGAAATGAGTTTATGGAAACAACAGAAAATCCAACTATAGAAATGAACGCCCTGGAATTTGATACAATAGATATACAGAGATTCAAACCCTAAAGAATAAAAAGGCACCAGGGCCGGGAAACATACCCAATGAGTTAATTAAATATGGCCCAAAAAATTTAATAGGTAGATTGAGGGACTTGTTTAATAAGTGCATTGCAATACAGAAGATTCCTGATGAATGGAAAATAAGCTACATTGTACCAATATACACGAAGGGCGATAGAAGAGACGCAAAAAACTACAGAGGACTAAGTATAAATAACACATTATATAGAATATTTACGAAGTTATTAAAAACAAAGTTACAAAAAGATATTAAAGACAAATTAGGTGAAGATCAAAATGGATTCAGACCAGGAAGGTCATGTGTTGACAATATATTTGCAATACAACAGTTAATTGAAAAACGGACTGCAGTTGGAGAAGAAACCCATTTGACAATGATAGATTTAGAGAAAGCTTATGACTCAATTCCGAGGAACAAATTATGGGAAGTATTGGAGAAATACAATATTGACAGAAACCTAATAGAAATTATTAAACAAATCTATAAAGATAACTCCGCTTATGTTAAAATGGGAAATATAATGTATAATCCTATAAAAACCTCAAAGGGATTGAAACAAGGGTGCAGTCTATCACCAATTTTATTTAATATTTATGTAGAATTTATATTAACGAAATGGAAACAAAGCTGCAAAGGTATGGGGATCCCAATAGGCAACAGATTTTTGCTGACATTACAATTTGCCGATGATCAACTGGTTTTAGCGCAAGACAAATTTGATATGGAATTCATGATAAAAAGATTGAAAAACACATATGAATCATGGGGTCTCACAGTAAATTTACAAAAAAAAAGAATATCTGGCAATAAATAGCAATGAAAGAGAAAATTTAATATTGGAAGAAGGAATCCAAATAAAGCAAGTGAAACAAACTAAATATTGGGAATGATTATGGATAACATCGAAGGGATAGGCAAAGAGAACATAAAACATAGAATTGAATTGAGTAGCAAAATAATATCATCATTAAATTCCATATGGTGGGATAAGCATATTTGGAAAGACACAAAAAAATATATTGGTAAAACATTGGTGGAGTCTGTTGCAATGTACGGAAGTGAGGTATGGACAATCAATAAGTACTACAAGAATAGACTAATAGCTCTAGAAATGGATTATTTACGAAGTGCCAGAAAGTCTAAATTAGAACATGTCACAAATAAGGAAATTAGAAATATAATGGAAGCAGAAGAAAGTATAATTGAAAGAATTGAGGAGAAGGAATTAAAGTGGTTAGGGTATGTTTTAAGAATGGAAGATGAGCGATGGCCGAAGCAACTATATGAATGGCATCCGAACAGAAAGAAGAAAAGAGGAAGACCAAGGTTAACATGGAAGGAAAACATGAAGACAGTAATGCAAGTTAGAGGGCTAAGCATCGAAGATGCCCAAGACCGTAGGCTTTGGAGGTTTGGCACGGGAAGACGGCAGCAGCTGTAAAAACCCGAAGATAGATAGATGAAAATCAAATAAAACTGTGATAGTTTTATTTAGTATTTTAAACATAATGGATTTTCATCAAGTAAACATCAAATCAATTGATTACTTAGCACTTTTCTTTATCAGAAATTGATATAACGCAAAAAAATTCGGTAATAGCTTAGGAAACAAACAAATCCGTCACGCAGAAACTGCATAAACTAAATAAAAACCTCACGAAGTTGAAGTTAGGATCTCATTTTTTTACGGGAAATGTATTTCTTTTGTTAAATTGGACAAACTCAATTTCTCATACTAACTTATTTAATCGCGTCAGATTGCAAACCATTCATAATCGTAAGTTATAAATTGTTATGTATGAATATTGTTATCTATGTATATATATGAAAATGGAATATGTCTGCACTGCCATACCATTCATCCGATTCTGATGGGGCTTTTCGCAAAATGTTCAGGAGTTTCCCGGAGAGGTTCTAGGCTATAAGAAAATTGTAATACTCAACCCCTTCACCCTTAAAAATTACCCTTTGTAGAGAAAAATGTGCTTTTCAGAATGTTTTGGACACTGCCTAAACCATAACATATTGCACTAAATTAATACACACAGAATTGAATGTCTCAAAAAATCTACAAAAAAGTCCCTGACAGCATATGTCTATCTTTTACGGGTAACTCATATTAGCCATTTATATATTTCAGCTCAGTGATGTCAAGAAGATCAGGATGACTAGATTCCCGGGCAAGCGTAGCAGCGCACGGCGGGCATTCTTTTACGGATAACTCACATTAACCATTTTTGTCTTTCAGTTCATGTATGCCAAGATCGGGAGATAAGTAGATTCCCAGGCAACGCCGGGTAATCAGCAACTGGTATCTAAAAATAATTACGATATAAATGTATAGTTATTTTCTTTTTACTTATTCAACTAAACATAAAAACATATTTAATTTATTTAGGAGTAGCAACGCACGTCGGGTATTAGCTAGTATAAAATAAACGTCTTGAACTCGTTTCCAACTAAGGATCGGGTCGAGTCGAGAGATGAGACGAAGCCCCTATATTTACAGAGATCTGTGAACGACCACGCCTGTCGCACGGTCACACAGGGCCGGATGAACCAAATAAAACGTGATGAATGAGGTGAGTATGGAGAAGTGGTGGAATGAAATTTGTGGCAGGGAAAACTACCCAATCTCCGTTTCTTCCATCATGAAACCCACATGGAGTGACCGAGACTCGATCTCGAGACCCTAGCGGTGAAAGCCGTGCATCTATACGCTTACGCCACAGAATCCGCTTGATATAGTTATATAATTTGACACCAATTTAAATATCTACCAATTCATTTTTCCATTACTTTACTAAAAACGTTAATTAAATTGATGTACCTTATATGTCACACTGCCAATTTAAGAGTTAAATTGTATTATGTACTAATATAGGGACGAAGCAAAAATGGCGGCAGCTAGAGCGCTTTTACCGAATTCCAAAGAAATTAAGGTATTGAGATTCTTATTTATGAAAACATTCCCGAATTTTTTTACAGACCTTAACCGATCATATCTAGTAGACAACTAAAATGATCATGACCAAAATATATATATATATATATATATATATATATATATGTCTACCGCTGTGGTCTGGAGATAGCGTGCTGCCTTGTCACGCAGCGGGCTCGGGTTCGATCCCCGATTGGGACAAGCATCCTGGATGAGGTTTTTTCGGGGGTTTTCCTCACCTGTAAGACAAATGTCAGGTAGCTTTGAGGCCCAAACGGTCCCCGAACATCATCTGGCCACTATCATTATCATCATCATTATACCCCGGTGTGAAAAGCAACGGGAAGCTACCACACCTAGGCCCTATAATTCCCTAGTAAAGCTGCATAGCCCTAGGGCAGAACACTGTAACAAAAATAAGAGTTATAATTAAATTTTTGACAATTAGCATTGAAGGCCAATTATGGCATGAAAAGAAAAATTAAATCCCGGCTCAGGCATTTATTTTTAATTTCACGATATATATATATAACTCACTGGAATTATGAAACGCATAGGTTCATGGTCGATTCCAGTCATATCATGTATAATTTACTTTCCTCATTTGAAGGTTAATCGTCTCGTTCTTGGTTTATCTACAAGGCGCTTATCTACTGATTTTCCTACAAGGAGTTTCAATGCCCTTCTTTCATTCCCCATTCGTGAAAAAAATGTCTTGTCCATCGCAGTCTATGACACATATTTTTATTACATCTGTTTTTTCATAAATATCATGTAGGTAACTATAAAACAGTCTTCTCCATTCCCCTCTCTGTTACACTTTCTTTGGTCCGAACTGAAATTGTAAATAATTGAATATGATCGAGGTTTTAACCTAGGTGTTTTAATTGAAATTGTAATTAGTTGAGGACAATTGAGGTATTAAAATAAGAGTTTTAATTGAAACTGTAATTAGTTGAGGACAATTGAGGTATTAAAATAAGAGTTTTAATTGAAACTGTAATTAGTTGAGGACAATTGAGGTATTAAAATAAGAGTTTTAATTGAAACTGTAATTAGTTGAGGACAATTGAGGTATTAAAATAAGAGTTTTAATTGAAACTGTAATTAGTTGAGGACAATTGAGGTATTAAAATAAGAGTTTTAATTGAAACTGTAATTAGTTGAGGACAATTGAGGTATTAAAATAAGAGTTTTAATTGAAACTGTAATTAGTTGAGGACAATTGAGGTATTAAAATTAGTGTTTTAACTGAAATTATAATTAATCGAGTACGACTGATGTTTTAAAATAAGTGTTTTAAGCTGAAATTGTAATTGGTCGAGGACGTTTGAGGTTCTAACGCAAATGTTTTAAATTAAATTGTAATTAGTTTAAGTCGACTGAGGATTTAACATAAGTGTGTTAACTGAAACTGTAAAAGTGTTTTAAATTAAATTGAAATTAGTGAGGTATCAATACAACTATTGAACCGAAAGTGTGTTTTTCGGCTCATTATTGTAACGTCGTTCTCCTCCCTAGACTGGAATATTTATGAACTATGCCAATATCCCTTTCTCCTTGTATTTACCCCCTCTCTCTACTCTTTACCCTTCCCGCTGCGCAATGTCTACGGCGCATCTCCCCTCTACCTCAGAACCTTCATATACGTGGTGCACTGGCAGAACGTTATCATTCAATCATTCAAGCGTTCATCGTTTAGTTCTTTGAGCAGATTCAAAGTTTGAATCAGCATCCAGTTCGCGATGCGATTGAAGCTCTAATGGACAAGCTGGTCTGAAGCCGAGAAGCGGCGTGGTTTAGTTGGTCCGGCAGACCAGGGAAGAAGTGGCTCCTGGTTCGGACGTTAGCATGAGTGTGGCGTGAGGTATGGTGTGGTTATTTCTATTGTAAGAATATCGTTATTTATTTGTTTATATTTTTGGTTTCATTGAATGATCGAAATGTCTTTGTTAATTTGTTTTTAATTCAGACTTGTTTCTATTAAAAGTCATCTTTTATACAATTTATCTGCTGCTTCATTGATGTGCACGTAGTTGTTTTCAATCCTATACGGAAATTCACTCACGTAGGAAATTATTTCCAGCTCCCTTGCTATTTTGCTGTTTAGCTTTCTTGAATGACAATTATTATCATTTTCACTCACTCTATGTATTTGAGAATCATTATTTATTTATGTCTATATATCTGAGAGAGAAATATGAATCGATTGCTGCCTTCTATGGGCCCAAGGCAAGCAACTTCGTGATTGATAACCTTGCAGGAAAGCAGATCCACGTTAATAGAGACAGCAGTAACAAAACCCGATCCCGGATTTATGGTAGTAACCGTGGTTTATTAGAGAGGTTAAACTATTCTCCCTCACCCCGCCCGCACAAATGATAGCAGTAGCATGGTTAATAAACGCCACACTATTTCAACTGAAATTGAATTAATTGAGGACGAATATGGTTTTAACGCAAGTGCTTTAACTGAAATTGCAGCTAGTTGAGAACTATTGAGGTCTCAGGTTACATATGTATTTTAACATTTAACTTAATTGGTTAGTAATACAGTAACACTTGTTTAATCCGGAAATCTGTCCCATGTGAACAAATTTATTGGTCCCGGCGAAATAAGAGTAATTTTACGTGTATTTATTTTGCATAAAACTAAATCTGTCCAACGCGGAAACGGAAGGATATTTCCACACAATTCATGAAAAAAATTATAAAGCGGAAAGGTATATATATTTATTAACCATCAACAGTTTTTATTTAGTTTATTATTTTTTTTTTTTACTGAAGGCAGGTGCCAAGACGGCTTTTACAAATAGTGATTAAAACCAAATGGACAAATAAATATCAAAATAAAACAAACCTAATTGTCACTGACCCTGAAGTTCATGGTTAAAAGCTGTCGTCGTATTTCACATGCTGATATGTACTTTGATAAATGCCTCCATCGCCACGATCGATATATTATTGTTTCAACAATAATGTTGATCGAATAACACGTGTCTCTTGTGCTTTGTTCCCAGTTTATAATGCCGAGTAAAAGGAAAGAAAAATAATTAGTACCGAAGAGGAAAAAAATTAGTGTTGCCGCTTAAAGTAAAAATAAAAATGCTTGACCGTTTATACGCGTTGGCGAGTCGTTTGCGTCTGTATCACGCCGTTTCAATGTTAATGAATCAAGAAATCCGAATGACAATATAAGGAATTATATCGCAGAATTCACAGCTGAATATCAATCTTAATTGAAAGACCTTTTAAAAGCAGCAAAACGAAAAAAAAAAAAATAGTAAGTTCTTTAAGTCCTTGCCTAAACCTGACAGTAATAATTAATAGAAATTGTTCAAAATCTCTCATTAATTAATTTTATTTTGATAATTTTTATTGTATTCTGTAACCTAGGAACAAATCCTCTATATACCTATAAAATTACAATTCCATATTCGCGGTTTCTGTATTCGCGGCATATTTGCGGAACATATCCCCTGCGAATACGGAGCTTTTACTGTATAGATTCTACCTGTATAGATTCGGCCTCATTGCACACCCGTTATGTGAAACACAGATACCTATCTTGCAAATAACAATTGCGCTATAAAATCGTAAATTAATTACGTTCTGAGACCGATCTTTTACAGGTAGCGTTCCGAATTTACGGAATAAAGACTGCTGAAACGTTCTCATTAAGCGAAAAAATGAAAGTGATTGAAGATAAATCTCCAAAATTTTCCGGACCGATGCTCCAAAGTCAAGCTCTAGCTCTTGTTAAATCTATAAGGGAATAACGATTTCAAGGAATCTTCAGGTTGGCTGGACAATTTTAAAAGACATAATGTAGTGTGGAATGACATATGCGGGAATCACAGAATGTGGACTAAAGTGTAGTTAGTGAGTGAAAACCGAAACTGCATACTTGAATTTCCGAATACGCGCCTAAGAGACATTTTAACGCTGACGAAATGGGACTGTTTTTTCGCGCGTTACCTCAAAGTCGCTCATACATACTATACTTCACTTTTCAACGGCAGAGGAACTACAATTAATCCAAGGTACATAAAAAGACACATATGGTGCCCTATAATTAAAATTATTAACAAAGTTTAGTTTTTTATAATGCGGAATTTTGTCCAATGTGGAAAAACAAATTGGTTCTATGCGATTCCGCTTTGAGCAATTTTTACTGTATATAAATTTAATGAATCAATATCAAGCTTTAGAGAGCGAGATGAGTTAGACTTCTGTCACAGTTCTCCTACTGGTAGTGCAAAGTCTCCCCTTATGCAAAGGAAATCCTCCACTTCCTGGCTGCTTTAAGGTCTTAAATGCCCTCTTCAGCCCAGGTTGATATTAATTCGAGGATTTATTTGTCTGTCGACTCCCTTCTCAAGTTCCAGATAGAGTATCACAGCAAGATGAGTCCGCGATCCCAGACAAAGGTCCAGACAAAAGATGCCCGTCAGTAGTGCTCCCTTCTGCCATCCGCGAAAGCCAAGAGAAAAACCACGACCGCCGGGGCGAGGGCGCACCCCTCCCCCAGGCCCCTGAGGCCCATCGCCCAACAATGAGAAACTATCCTTTTAAGGTTAAGCTAATTGTTTGCGAAAAAAATTGAATTAAAAAAATAGATTCAAGTTAATAGGCCTATAAAGTATAAAATAAACTTGGGGAATTTATAATTTACTAGTGGAAATTAGGGGACCACTCCGACATTTGCCTTTGCACCAAGGAAAACCACCGAAAACCTTAGCAGACTGGTTTGAAGTTAATAAAATTTATTTTTTTAAAAGAAAATTTGTTCAAAATGAAATTTGGCACGCAATGTCAGTGCATTCAAGTCACCCCCCCCCAACTCACGCACAGCAAGCAAATCACGTAAACAAAATATCTCTACCATTACGGGTAGAACATACTTCAGAGAGTTTATTAATTTATTTATTATTTCGGATAAATTGTGTTCATAGTTACTAGTCTGTGGTAAGAAAGCATTGGTTTATTTACATTCAAATATGTTCTCATACTGAGCTTCAAAGACAATACAATGCATGCATAGTTAACTCATCCCGATTCCTATCCCTGGTCATTAAATATTTTCTAATAATATCACGCCATTTCTAATTCCCTGAATAAATAAGATGTCCTCATTAAACATTTATTTATGAGATTTTGATTAATACTTCAGCGAATGTTGACTACCTACAGAATGCAAGTACTGTCAAAGGAAGATATACTGTAATATCAATTAAAAAGTGAAATTCAGTATTTCCATTCCAAGTCGTTGAACTGGTTTGTGGATTCGCTAACCGGCATTTGTCCAGTCATTGTATTTAATGAAATCTATTTCTCTAATTAGAAACCTGTATTTTTTTTTGCCATTTAAGCTCGAACAACAGAAATCTCTTAGAGCAATTATTTACCAGTTCAAGTTATACTGCTTATACCATAGATAGAAAAACAAGATCCAGTTCATCTAATAATAGCTGTGTAACGATATTTTTAATTTATTAGCATCTGAAATAATCTATCCAGATAGTTAGGAAAGGTTATGTTAATGTATTTGAAGAAGCTTAGACTGTTATGTTCAGCATATGCAATAAACCCAAAATCAATCCACTAAAATGCAAACATTTAGCAACTTATAAATGTGATAAAATACGAACAAGGCTATATTGAAAACAGAAGAAGGACATACATTTGTATACCCGAGTAGCATCACATCAAATGGAAGTGGATCAGACGATGACGTTTGAAGCTAGGATTAAGAAGATATACTTATTTGGACAATTAATATTGATTTGAAACCTCGACAAACTTGATTTGAATTAAAGATAAACAGCAAGTATATTTTATCTTTAAACGATTTTCAATAGGAGCTAAATTTCCATCAACTTCTTTATTCAGCAATGTGCCCAAAGCTCTATCGTTAGCATCACACTGAAGAACAAATTTCTTCTCAAAATTGGGGACTTGAAGAGTGGGAGTTTCACAAAGAGCAGATTTAAGAAGTTGAAATGCGAAT
Organism: Diploptera punctata; assembly: GCA_030220185.1. NCBI lineage: Eukaryota > Metazoa > Arthropoda > Insecta > Blattodea > Blaberidae > Diploptera > Diploptera punctata. The sequence continues at coordinate 49,100 of JASPKZ010009251.1, forward strand.
TCGCAATTTATGAGATCGAGATTTATTCAATAACATTTTATAAAGTTCAATTTTCGTATCATTTAAAGGCAGTATAAAAAAGTTGGGATCACTTATTGATGAATCAGGGACACCCTGTATATATAAGAAAAATAAATGTTTATATTGGATTTGCCCGGTGGTGTAATGGATAGCACACTCGAATACCAATAGACAGGTCCGGGTTCAAATCCCGATCGGGAATTTATTTTTCTTATCATGTCATATTAAACTTGCATTGCTCAATGTCAAAAATATAATTATAAAATCGACAAAAGTCACTGCTATAAAGTAAAAATATTCTCTTTAATTTGCTTACTTGTTACAGTGGCTATCAGGTGGCAGTGAAGATCGAGTTCTTGCTACATCTTGTAATACTGGAGAATATATATATATATATATATATATATATATATATTGTTTGTATTGAATTTGCCCGGTGTGTAATAGATAGCACGCCCGAGTACCAACCGAGAGTTCCGGGTTCAAATCCCGTCCAGGCATTTATTTTTCTTATGTCATATATATATAAAATGTAAATCCTAAATATCAGCATTTGTCCACCCCTCGAATTTTATTCATATATTTGTGAATTACTTATAATTCTATAATCCACTAGTAAATATTCAATTTAAAATGTTTTCTTAAATTATGATTTAAAATAATTAATTGATTTTTAAAACTATGTGATAACTATGCGATTATTTATTTTAAATAACTCCTTTAATAATTTGAACATCCCTTGCTAAAGGAGATTCTGAATTCACAAGCCGTAGGCCTTCTTTCTTTTTTAGTGAATTCCGAACGAATGAAGCTATTGAGGAAGTTGTCGTGGACATATTTTAAAAGTTTATTTTACAGATCTTCACCGATCCTAGATCTTCACTAGATTTATCTAGTAGGGACCGAACATAACCATGGCTAAAATTTATATATTCGAGTGCACACACACACACACACACACACAAAATTTGACACATAACAATTAATTAAAAAAGTAAGGTCGAGTTCGTTAACAGTAAGATGGACTATAAGGCATGAAAGAGATGGGAGAATAACATTAACCATAATTTGAGGGAAGTAGATTATACAGAGGATATGATTGGAATAACAACGAAACTCAGTATCTCCTATTAAAATAAACCGAGGAAGGTATTCAACCAAATATCAGCGAAATCCAGCCATTATAAGTGGGTGTTTACCTAAAACCTGAAATTAAAAATTGACAATAGCAATATTTAGTTTGTCGCGATTTCATTCAACTAAATTGGAAATGTATCCTATGAAATACATTAGTTTAATTTGTTTAATATTTTTAATAAAGTAATGATAAATAAATGTATGTTATTTAAATTGGTGTCAAATTATTTTTTTGTAAGCCCGTGTTTTCCCTTTACAGAGATTTAGGCGCTCTCCCCCTACAGGGAAGCATTTGAACCATACTAATTTAGTTACACTTGTTTTCGTATAGATGTCATTTTGAGTGGTCCTGGTCAGCGTTCCGCCTCATACTGACTTCTAGGAAACCAAAGTAGTACTAGGACGGGAAAATTCGGTAAATTTTGCTTAGAGGCCTTTTCATTCAGGCTTAAGGATTATTTACGAGCCTGAAAATCTTCAGACTCCGTCCTAAAAAATCCATCGACCCCGGTCGGGTTTGAACCCGCGACCCTCGGGACCAGAGGCAAGGAGCATAACCACTAGTCCACCGCGGCCGATGGTGTCAAATTATACAATATGCAAATAGGGAATAACTTATAGTTATGCATAATTTCTTTTCACTGCAGTTAGACATTTTAAAAATAAGCCGGTATTAGAACTTAAATTCCCTCAATTTAACGAAATAAATATATAATCTCTTAACTTGCAAAATGGGAAATTTTGAATTCATGATTTTACGAAGTTCCTGCATTATGGAATATATGATTTAGATCCTGGATGTGTTTATATGACAATTTTAAAGTATCCTGGGAAGTTGAGAAGACCTGAATATCCACAGAGATGAATAAACATATTACAAAAGAGAGAATTGTTTCCACATGCAACACAATACGTCACATTCAAGCTTCGTTATTGAATGCCATTTCAAAATAACTCCACACAGGCAACCGAATAAACTTCATTTCACTTGTTTTCTGTTTTCAATAGCCTCTGTTTTAATTCAATCCATGTGGTTCTTTTATGGTCTTGACGAGGGGAAAGGTTAATATGTCTCACAGTTCAAAAAAAGTATATCACCTGGCTTTTGAAAAATATGACCTCCAAAACTTACAACAGGACAGGTTACTACTTGCTATGGCTATTGTATTATTACATGTGGAACCATTTTCAGGTACGTTATCTTTTCAACAGCGTTCTTTTATTAATATCAAATTACAAAAAATATCCACAATAAATCATTTTAGAAAATTATTTAGTTATTTTAAATGCAAGTTTATTAATGTAGAATATTTAACTCATGCCACAAATGGGATTCAATGACCAATCACATTTCAATCATATTTTATTTACAATCATGTTGTCCACCGCTGTGTCACGCAGCGGGCCCGGTTCGATCCCCGGTCGGGGCAGTTTTTCTGGGTGAGGTTTTTATCGGGGTTTTTCCTCACCTGTAAGACAAATGTCAGGAAAACTTTAAGGCCCAAACGGTCCCCGAAATCATATGGCCATCATCATCATCATCATCCTTCACCGGTGTGGAAAGCAACGGGAAGCTACCACACCTACAATTCCCTAGTAAAGCTGCATGAAAATATGATTGTAGTGAAATACCTGCCCTCGGGCAGAATTACTATGGATGCATGGATGGTCATGTTTCACCTCGAATTTATTAACGAAAGTTCATCATATTTAAGAAAGCTCCTCCTTTTTAATATTCTGAATAGGTCATAGCATTATTTTGCAGTGACTAACCCTCTAAGAAACACCGCTACCAGATTGTGTATATAGTGTATGAATGTCAGCAGATAGCGCATAGGGAGTTAATATAAACACATTTGTAGCAATTTATTATACCACAGAAAAAAGAAACCACAGTTTGCACTTTCTTAAACTTATTATTTTCCAGGAAATGACGTTGCAGAAAAATATAATTCACATATTTAAATCATAGGACATCACAAATTAATTAATACCTATAATGTTGGTTATAAATTTCTCCACTAGGGTGCATTCTAACAATAATGCGATCCTTTGGCAATAAATAATATGATCTGGTTGCAGTGATGAGCAAAAGAAGCAACTGAAGAGTACCAATCGTTTCTCATTTGTTTTCAAACATCGTCGTTTACATTAAATATATAAATATTTTAAAATTAATTAAAGTTAATTATGATTTGTGAGTAAACAGCTTAATTTTATTCGTTAAATAGTCCTAACAAATGCCACTCTTGATTTCCAAATTCTCTAGATAAATTGGAAATCACTCGTGGCATTACTTACGATAAATACGTTTTTATTCATAATGATTTAAGGGAGGTGAATGTATAGGAAATTACTATAAAATACTAGCTCAGGATATGGATGTACGGATATCTTATTTCCATAAACATCTTATTTCCAAAACAGCCACAAACCTCCGGATTCGATAATTACATTTAAAGTTACATATTTTATTGCTTTTATATTTTTTCTACATTTTGAATCTATTTATTGTATTGTATTTAAAATAATTTATTTCCAGTAATACACGGTCGTATTATAAATGAATAAGAATAAAATACGGTATATTGAATGTTGGATATTTAAAGAATAATATTAGACTTATTTCAATTTATACTACTTTGACTTGTGATTATAATATGAAGTGTTACATACGACCGTTTGGATTGATAGATTGTAAATGAATTCTGTTATTTTATTTAACGGTGCTCTTTTGTATCGTAAATCTATAACACGGAAGTCACGGCATTAGTTACCTTCCGAAGGAACTCATTCAGAATTTTTACACCCTGAAAATCCATCGACTCTGACCGGGTCTGATCTCGTGTACCTCGAAATCAATGGCGAGCATGATAACTACTAATCTACTTAGAAAGATTAATACTTCGTAAATTCAAGTGATAATCTTAGTCTCCTCAAACTGTTTATACTTAGGAATTGAATATTGACGAATCCAATTTACACCGTGTAAGTTGAACACATCACGGTCGACTATCACTGAAATATTGCGGACATGAAATTGTTAGACCTCATGCGCAATTTTTCATGAATTGTCGAACCTCACTCGCAAATACTTTCGATTTGTAAACTATAGAACACAGAAGTCATTCTATCAAAATATTGTTAAGCAATAAATTGAATTAATATTATCATATAAAAATAATCCGTCGCACAGGAACTACGTAAACTAAGCGGATTCCCCAGCAAGCTGAAGTTATGGTCTGATATTGCTGATTTACGGAATATATCTTTCTTTTGTTAACCTTTATATTGGTGAAATTTAATTTCGTGTGCTAACTTATTTAAACATGTCAGACTGCTAGGAAAACATTATTGCATAATTTAAATATAACATGTATATGTATACTGAGTCCACCGCTGGTCTCGAGGTAGCGTGCTGACTTGTCACGCAGCGGGCCCAGGTTCGATCCCCGGTCGGGGCAGTTTTTCTGGGTGAGGTTTTTCCTCACCTGTAAGACAAATGTCAGGAAAACTTTAAGGCCCAAACTCTCCCCGAAATCATATGGCCATCATCATCCTTCACCGGTGTGGAAAGCAACGGGAAGCTACCACACCAACAATTCCCTAGTAAAGCTGCAAGCATAGCATGAAAATGCTATGATTGCAGTGAAGGACCTTTCTTCGGGCAGAATTACTATGGATGGATATATACTGATTCATACTTTATTAAATAACATAAACCAATGTATATTGCAGGAAATATTGCCAATTTAAGAGTTAATTAAATCGTATTGTATACATTGTAACGAAGCAAACAGGGTTGCTACAGCGAATTTTTAATTTCGACTTAATTATTTAGGTGTATTAATAACAAACACTAAAAATTTAATAAAAAAAGTAAAGAAACAATCTTATAAAGCAGCACAAATATCAGGATCTATGAAAGATTTAATTTGGCGCAACAAACACATGTCAATAGAAAGCAAAACCCGCATATACAAAATGATAGTTCGACCAGTTATCGTATATGGAGCAGAAACTAGAGCTGATACAACAAAAACTAAACAAATAATAAGCACATGCGAAATGAAAATCTTAAGAACTATTCAGGGGAAAACATTATTTGATAAAATACACAACACAGAAATTAGGGACAACTGCCATAATCAAGACATAACCAAATTTATTATAGATAGACGAAAATATTGGAAGGGTCATACAGAAAGAATGGAAGAAAACCAGCTTGCAAAAAGAGCTAAAGAAGATAGACCAATGGACGGGAGAAGAACAAGAGGAAGACCTGCCAAGAGATGGATAGACAGTGAATGTACATCCAGTACGTCTTCCTCCGAGGAATGATTTTGGAAATAAAACAGGATAAAAATCCTACAAATTAAGTTTAAGAAGAAGAAGACTTTCAAGCAAACCTTCACTTATAATGGTCGGATTTTACTGATTTTTGGCGAATACTTTCGTCGTTTTATTTTACTACCATATACTGAGTTTCGCTGCGAAGCAGAAAATTACCATCACTGGAACGATTTTTAATTTTCGTTTCAGGTGAACTCCTGCACCTAATGATTCAATTTTGATGGTTAACGAACTGATGCTTACCTTTTTAATTGATCGCTACCTGCCAAGTTTGGTTCTAACAAAACTGTAACTACTAGATTGTTAACACCCATATATATATATATATATATATATATATATATATATATATAATCCCTATTTTAATTATTTTCTACTTTTCGTATTTCATTCAGCAAATCCTCATTTTCTTTCTTTCATTCTTTCTTTGGTCGTAAGAAGTAATTCGAGGTCCATTTTGTTGAAATTTAAGATGAGGAACCTGTGTCACATTGAGCTAGAACAGGCATGTAAAACATACATTGAAATGAAAATATCGATAAAATGGTAATGATCTATGATTTTAACAATTAATTTCATTCAAACAGCTTTTTTTGATTATATTTGTTGATTTATTTATCATAAGTAATGCCACGAGTGATTTCCAAATTATCGATAAATTCACGACTCACGAAGTGAGTCGTGAATTTATCTAGAGAATTTGGAAATCAAGAGTGGCATTTGTTAGGACTATTTAACGAATAAAATTAAGCTGTTTACTCACAAATCATTATTTAACTTTAGTTATTTTAAAATATTTATATATTTAATGTAAACGGCGATGTTTGAAAACAAATGAGAAGCGATAGGTACGCTTCATCTGCTTCTTTTGTTTATCACTGCAACCGGATCATACTATTTATTGCGAAAGGAACGCAATATTGTAAGAATGCTCTCTAGTGGAGAAAAAATGAAACACATCAAACTGTATATTAATTCATTTCTGATGTCGTATGATGTAAATATGACAATTATATTTTTCTGGATTATTACCTGGGAAAAAATACATTTAAGAAAGTGCAAACAGTGATTTCTTTTTTTGGTGGTACAATCAATTGCTACAAATGTGTTGACATTCATGCACTATATATACAATCTGGTAGCCGTATTTCTTATAGAGTCAGTCACTGCAAAATAATGACTGGACCTGTTCAGAATATTAAAAAGGAGGAGCCTTCTTTAATATGGTAATTATAACACTGATAAATATTTCGTGAAACACGACTCTGATTGGTTGTAAAACAGAAATCATTGAAACGTGATTGGCCATTGAGTCCCATTTGGGACATGAGTTAAATAGTCTTGTTTAAGACAATAGAACAATACTTTTGCTGTACACATTTTTTTTAATATTTATAAATTTAGGTCCAGTATGCCACGGGTTAATATTAATTTATTGTAAAGAAATTTGATATCTTATCAAATTGAGCCAAAAGGGGGAAAATGGAGAGCGTGCGTTGAAATCAGACGACATTTTAATTTCAATCCTATAATAAGGACCTCAGATTGTATAATCTGTGACTCATATTCGACTGACCAATCTGACCGACATTTTTTTCCACAGCTTTCTTCAACTGTCAAACAAGGCAAATGCTGTGTTAGTATATCATTACCACGATTCTATACTTAATTTAAAATTAATATTCAATGAATTTACACAAGGAACACAATGAACAAATCCTGCACGTCAATACACATAATAGTGAACTGGTAAAGACTAAAGCTTTAAAGCATCTAAAAATAAAACTGAACTAAAAAATTAGCAATAGTAATAATGATAATGCATTATGTCTTTGTGCACAGCTAAGAGACTTGCGCTGGTTCGAGTCCCAGTTGACACGTTATCTGTACAAATACTGTCGAGCGCTGCCTATACTAGAGAACAATCCAGTAATTTGTTAAATCGATGTGTCTAATTTATCATCGATAAATTGAGAAGCGACGTTGATGTAATTAGTGAATTTATAATGAAGATCAAGAGTAATAATCATTGCAATTTATTATTTCACTATTAAAATAATTTAACTCTTTAAAATGGGCTTACAAGATTTTTTGTCCAATGACAGTAGGTTTTCTTGTGACATTTCTGGAATTCCCTTCTGCAATGACGGAGTTGTAACTCACTTGTGGGGTTGGGGCGCTTGGAAGGCGGGGTTAAATAAGCCAGTCAAGTGTTTTAACTTCCAGACCATGGGCAACCACAGAAATAATTGCCTTTAATTAAAGATGTCTATGGTTTAAGCGGAAATGGAACCCGGGACCTGATGAGTAACTGACCATTATAAAATGATATAAAGGTTCAGATGATTCCTCTGCAATTCACTCAGCAATGACAATTGATAAAGTCAAATGTGATTTTCAATACTTTAGGCATAAACTGCAGGTTGTGGACTTAAAACGTATTTAATCACAGACGCTTTAACATTTAAGATAGTATTGTGTCTATTTTATTAAAATTATAGTATGTGAACTAATTAATTATAATAAGTGGATTCTGGTAAAAATCTAAGTCAGCATTCGCATGGGGACATAAAAAAAACTTAGCCAGATTTGTCACGCTTAATCTGCGAGATGGACTTTTAAACGCATAAAAATCCAGAGTATAGATTTATACGGAAGAAAATTAATGCCGTAGATTTCCGGAACGTAAAAAACCTTAAATCTGAAATTACAGGTCATTGAGAAAACATTGTTGTCTGTTTCACGCCCAGATTTGAATTGCGACTTTAATAAGCTGAATTGTTAAAGAGCTTCCTCACATAAAACAAATAAATTAAAATGTAACATATAACGTTTCTTGCTGAGCATTTTGTGATAAAATATAAAGTTTACTAAACATAAATAAGTGAAAGAGGAGTGATAAAACAAACAAAATATAAATTCATCGGTACCCTGCTGTCATCGGTACCATGCTGTCATCGGTACCCTGCTGTCATCGGTACCCTGCTGTCATCGGTACCATGCTGTCATCGGTACCATGCTGTCATCGGTACCCTGCTGTCATCGGTACCATGCTGTCATCGGTACCCTGCTGTCATCGGTACCCTGCTGTCATCGGTACCATGCTGTCATCGGTACCATGCTGTCATCGATTAAAGTGCTACGATTCTTTACATTTGATCGGTAGAAAGTATGATGACGTCACATGAACTAAATAGTCACTATCAAATGTTTATGTTGAGCAAACAAAACACTCACCTGATGCGGGGGAGTGTAGAACTGACAAGGTATCCAGTGGTCCATTTGGAGCACTTCACCGACACTTTAAAACGCACATGACTCCAGGACGCGAAGCACCCCACTGAATGCCACCCCATCAACATGATCCTAGCTGTCCGAAATCCCGATCTTGAAGAACGAGTTAGCCGCAATATCCGATGTAAACAACATGAACAAAACAGGATCCTCAAGTAAGGAGGGGGGTGTCCAGTAATATATTGTACCAAGGCCTGCAAGCGGCGCGGGCTTAATCCGCTCTCATCTAATTCAAATATAGTTAGTTATCTAGAATCAAACGATTTTATTCGAAAGAAGGCAAATCATTCCATTTATTACCGGATAAAAGGATACTTCTCGTATTTTTTTCAAAACAAGACAAGTCACTTTTCTTTTAATTAAATTTAATTAAATTTAAATTAATTTCCATTGTAATTTATTTCTGAGTAGATTAATTAATGCTTCTAATATTTCTTTTCTCTAAATAATTGACTTGTTTCATTTTAAATTCAGTATAATTGTATAAATATTTACTCATAATTTAGTTATTCTATTATATTGCCTTATGCAATTTGTTGTGTACATAATACTTGCTGAATGGAAGTCCACCAATGTGGTCTCGGAGTAGTGCGGCTGGGACGTTGGCTATGATCCTCGGTCGGGACAAGCACCCTGTTTTTTTTTTCGCGTCCTCGATTTTGAGACAAATGCCAGCAAACTTTAAGGCCCAATCGACTCCCGGATATTATCTGGCCATTATAATCATCACATTTGCCATGTTTAATATGAATATGTGTGTGAGTGAAAAGTGTGTTTCGACTTAATGTTGTGATGTCTCGGAGGAGGCCTTGGATTGAGCTCATCACTCATTGGGGAAGACTATCCATGTCTTTGTGTGGACAAAAAATGTAATCCAAAATTTAAATATCTCTCCTGAAACCACAAGACACGTTGCTCTCTCTGACGTCTGCTGCTTATCGTCTGGATCCACTTACAAGAAGGGCTCGACATCACGGTACCTTCCTACCATGTTCTGGTACACAATCCTTGGTCCTGCAACACCTTCCTCAGCCATAACCGCGCCACAGGGGTCTCGCAAATCGAGGATTTCATGTGACCCCACAAGTAGTAGTCTAGCGGGGTCAAGGCGGGAGAACTTGCAGGGTCTTTGGCGGGAGAGTTGAACGTATGTTGTATTTTAATTATATCATCAGTCTTAAGTCACATGTGAATTGGCATTACATCATCCAAATCATATTAACAAAGCTCATTATTTGTAAATTAAGTGTATAAAATACAGGAAGTATTAGGACTTCAGTGAAAAACATTTAGGTAATATAGAGAAGCTCCCTTTTTGTTAAACACATCCAAACACGTCGTTTGTAATTTTTGCGCATTGGTCAGGGTAATTTTTACAACAAACAGTTAGGTTTCTTGTAAATTCACTGATATACCTGAAGATGACCAGCCTCATGAACTTGAGTCAAAGCTTCCAGCTACAGTTAATGACGTTCCGGGTTCAATTTTCGCTTAAACTACAGGAATTTTTCTTAAGGTGATTTATCCCTTTGGTTGCCCATCATCTGGAATTTAAGTTAAGTTTAGGTTTAAGAACTCTCCTGGTGCTTTATTATCATTTATCACACAGCATATCATTGGGGTAAAGTAACTCCGTCTTCCAGGCATCTCAACCTCAGGAGTGGTTCACATTTTAGCCAATTCCAGTGGAGAAAATCAGAATTGTCGCAAGACAAGCGGTTGGCATTGGGCTAAAAGAATATACTCTCATTCTAGTGCCAGGTATGTAGTCGATTTTAAAATTATAATAATTCTAAATGTCTTGCTGTAGAATGGGAGTACCTACATGAATGAGATAAGTGAGTTTACAATATACACTGTAAAAATATCACATTATCTTAAACGATTCTATATAAAATGGAAGATACTTTCCTTAATTTTGGGTCTTATCATGGCTCGTTTAAACGACTGAATAACTATATTCATACCTCGAAACTCCAAAGCTGTACATAATGAAAATACTACCTGCATGACAACTATAATCATCATTTCGTACGTATGTACCTACAAACATAAATTTAGGAAGCTTTTCTAACTCTAGTTTATTTTATTCTGTTTTGTTAATGGTAAATACTAGACTACATTCGCATTGTACATTGTTTAGCCTAACAGTTAATAATATTCTAAAATTGTAATAATTGTATTAAATTATATTATTCGCTGGCTGAGCAGAAGAGAAGCCTTAATTCCGCCAGTTTAAATAAAGTATTTTTATGATGATGATGATTATTATTATTATTATTATTATTATTATTATTATTATTATTATTATTATTATTATTATTATTATTATTAGTTTTCACACTCTTGTTACATGTAAACATGCGGCATGTAAGTCTGAATTATATCCAATTTTGATAATTTTTCTATTACGTGCAACAACAATACATGTGTAGGCATTGAAGTATGTAGTCTTCTCGTAATACAATAAGCAAGAGGCAGCGCCTGTGCTATTAAGTACATACCCTAATTCCACCGTATCTTTAAAGTCTCTTGGGAAACTAACAGAGAGTACAGTTTAAGGGAGGTGAGTTATTATTTAAAGCGGTTGAATTCCAATTCGGGGTGTGGCCACTTTCTTTACAATTTCTCGGATGTAGAGAGTCTGCATTAGACCCCCACCACCTGAATCTGTAAAAAGGGGGAGAGAATCGTGTCTATCTAAAACTGGATTTTCAATTCCCAGATTTTTATACCTTTTCAAGGGGTTAATCACATGTTTTCAGGTGGAGCAAGTTCATGTATTATTTTTATAGGATTAATTCTTTCATCCCTTATTTTTTACTTAAAATAAGAATTCCCATTTTCCTTGTGAAAACCTGATTTTATATTCTGTTTTTTTGAATAATTTATTAGTTAACCTAACATAATTCCAATTGAAATTCAAGGAATTTGTAATTTACGGAAAGGGCAATGACCTGGCCTAAAGGATACGATTTATAAGTTCCCTAAAAAATAATAACGAATACGCAAATTGAAGCTGCAAAATTATTAAGCCAGTCAAATAATCGAATTTCCAAGAAATATTATATTGATAATTACTATATTATTGAAATTCATTCGAAGAATTTGTAATTTACAAAAAGAGCAATGACTTGACCTCAATGTTACGTTTCATGAAATTCCCTAAAAATTGAATAAATCAAATTAAAGCTATAATATATTAAGCCCAATACAGAATCGAATTTTTAAGGAAAATTATTACTATTGTTATTATTATTTAAAAGTGGTAAAGAAATCCCACTACAGGCCTTGGGATGCTCCTAAGGTAGTAGGAAGTTAAGGCTCCAATATATTATAGACAATCGGCACGAGATATCAGCCTCCTTGCGTGACGGCCGTCTTTACCCCATGCATACGCTAGATACTCATTTCTGTTGAAGAGTGAACAGAACACAAGTACATGGTGCCAACATTTTTAAAGTCCGGACTCCTCCGGGACTCAAACATTCGACCTTCCGCCTTGTAGCGTATTGCTCAACTAACTACGTTACGACTTGCTCCAATTACTATTATCATCATGATGATCGTCATTAGCTTCATAAGGCTTGTTCCGTTTCGGTCACATCATGTGTAGCGGTGGACGAAACGGAGTCTGAGTAGGTTTCTCTCTTTTTCCCTTCCACCATTTGTCCACGCTCATCTCAAATACACCCTTTCAATTCACTTTATTTCTTGTGATGATGCGTCAGTCATCCTTGTTATTTACAGACCATCAATGTAAGGGACTTCATTACATCTTATTCCTTGACCCGGCCCTGCATCGGAGATTTATCAGGAAATGCAAACTGGAGTTAGAAAAGAATATTACTCAAAGCATACAATCATGGAATATACAGTAAAAAATCTTATGATGTGTAAATACTCTATAAACGTTCCATAAATAATATCAGTAGGCTATATTTAATTTAATTTTGCACCAAAGAGAGATGAACAGACAGGCGAATGAAGAAGATTACATAACAGAGATCTACATGATCTTTATAAGGAACAAAAAATAATAAGAACAGTTAAGTCTCGTGTACGATGGGCAAGACATGTGTCACGAATGGGGAATGAGTGTAAAAGATAGTCCTTTCTATGTAGAATATAATGACACCTCAAACTCCATCTCAACAAAAAGTGACTTTTTTTTCCTGCGCCCTTGATATATAAATATAACATTTCCTCTGTTACTATTGCGAGTTTTATTTTAAGAAATTAGTTAAAAATATATTACCAATTACATTAAATTAAAATCTGTACGGAAATAATTGAATTAATGTAATGAAACTGAAACAAAGTTATTAGATTGTAAGATTAAAGAAAAACAAGTTGAAGTTGTGCTTCATATTTTACTGTAAGTGCGCTTGTTTGATTTAATTAGCAAGAAAGTTTGAGGGGATTTCTAGAACTCTCTCTTTGCTATTATAAATATAGCAGTTACATAAAACAGAATTATCCATGCCATTAAATCTCTAGTTATTCATTTGTTAATAAATCAAACGCTGCTTTGTTTATGCACAGAGAATATATCTGTCTGATATAATTTATTGCTGCAGGTCATGTTAAAAATACGACCTGATTTTGTTATCTCTACAAATTATGAGTAGATTCCAATAACTAGTTTTGTTGTACTAATAAATGCTCATTACTATTTATTACGTATTCATGCTGAGATTTCCAAGCTTTAAATCAATTTTGTTAAAAGCAGTTGTCAAAACAAGAAGTGCCAAATATCATTTATATGCGTTGTATATACTGCAGATCATTAGTGGAAGTCCATCTTCTTTACGAGCCAATTTGATAATAAAATTATTGGAAATACTTTGCAATATGTGACGCGAAACATTTTTCTTAAGTTCCAATCATACACCAGGCGCATGTGTCAACAAACCCGAAGCGGTTACACTATGTAATCACGGCATGCAGGCAACATATACACGATATTTAACGAACCTAAAAGTTAATCTAACGCACTTTAAGTACTGTAACCTGTGAAAGGCCAACCTACTACTCCACTAGGTAATCTGTGTAGGCGGAAAATATGCTAACTAACATGCTGTCGTTCTCTTTCTCTTCCTTACTATGTTGCCACTTCCTGTCCTCTGTATATGTTCTTTGTCTGGCAGGTACAGAGCTGATAAATACTGTGGATTTTAATGATCCGTCCTTCTACGCGGTCATTGGCAAAATTACTAATTTGATTGTTATTATTGGGGTTACGTGTAGGAAGGGGGTTCCATTTTCATTACATGTTGCCACTTGTGATTTATTGTGAGGCTAGTAACGGAGAGACGACAAATACTGTGATTTTAAATGATCAGACCGCTTGAGCGTTCCGTGCTTAAATGACTAATTTGACAACCATGTTAAGATATTTCACATGTGTTTAGGGATTCTGCGCCCACATTTAAAGTTAAACTATTTAAGTGCGTGGTCGGATGTACAGTCTTCTCCTACATCCCTTCCATAGATTCAGTAGTTCGGCGACGCTAGAGCTAAAATTCTTCCACTCCGCACGTGCAGAGTTAACTTGGTGGTGTAATAAAAGCTAACCTAACGCAATTTAAGTACTCTACCTGTGAAATAATGCAACGCCCAAAAATAAATAGTAAGTTAATTAGTACGTACTGAATGTTGGCTGCACTGGAACATGTCTTTGTTGTTACATGGAATATTCGGTAAAATCAATATGGCTGCCAGGACTTCATGCTAAGTACGTAATTAATATCATAGAAAAATATATTGAAATAATCGTTAGAAAAAAAGTAAAAATCATTGTAAATGGTGGGAAATAATTTGAAAAATAAAACCCTAAGAATAAAATTTGACAGGAGTTTATGAAGGAATTGAAAACGTCATGTCACAGGTTGAAAGCTTAGCCAAATTATTTATTTAGTGCTTTAACGTCGCAATATTTCCGCTGCGATGCTAATCGCGACACAAGGTATTAATTACAGGACCTGGGAAAAGACAGGTAAATTATTTTCATATGAGTTTATTCTTCAATGTGTTACCCTTCTCTAGGACCGAACGGCTTTTATTAACCTCCTGCGGATGGAATTTTCTATTCTCAAAACATTCTAATCAAGTTTGGTTTGGATCGAACTTATGAACCGTATTCATCCTGTAAAAAGTAAAGTGATCCTAGAGTCGCTTGGAGCATCTTTGTGCAAGATGTACTAAGTATGGTACTCATTCCCTCGTGAATGTTTAGGCCAGTTTAAAAATTGCAATCCCAAAGTGAATCGAATCCGCTTCCTTGCGACTTGTAACTTATTCACTGAACCATCTATGCAACCACATATTCTCATATAACATGTGATTAAACGAGCGAAAGCCGCAAAGGAAGGGCAATACGTAGTTGCGTTGTTTACAATGCTATACGTATACATTTTCATGCTAATTAAAATGCACCTGTAGACATTATTTACATTCGAACATACATTAACAATTCTATATTTATATATTCACCAGTGTCTATTAGAAATAAAAATAACTAGATGTCATTTCTATTATAAATGATTTCCATAAAATGATTTCCAAAATCATTCATTTCCGACATATGTATTTACTTAACGACGTTCATGTCATGAAACAAAACCTTGGCATAAAATAACAAGCAATACTTTATTTAACAAGCTACCCTATACTCCCTATAACTGATCACATAATAGACGATAATTAATGTGAATTTAGTGGAAATAGATCCACAACAGATCAAATTTTTAGTATAAGAGAGTTTCTTGAAAATAAATGTGAATAGGGTGGGACTTAATCAACTATATGTAAACTACAAAAAGGCATATGATTCAATTAAGAGAGAGAAGTTGTATAGTAGGCCCTATCCTGCTGGAGTTAGAAATTCATAAAAAAGTTAACTTACTCGACTGTGTCTACAGTAAATGACAAAAATGTAGACAAACAGTTTGAAGATACTTTTAAAATTCGCAGCAGGTTAAAACAAGCAGATCCACTACCTCCTCTGCTATTCAATTTTGTACAGAGCATGCCTTCAAATGTTTACAGGTTAAAGAAAATGTACAACTCAGTAAGCTGTACATCTTAATAAGGAATTCGTATATGCTGTAGGCGATAGCGAGGTAATACTAAAATCCAACATAACACACACGAAACTCGAGCTGGAAGTAAATATCAACAAAACTAAATATATGGTTACACGTAGAAATAAATTATATAATGGAAATTGACAGTCAATGCTGAATGGGGGAAATTTTGAAGAAATGGCAGAATCCATACACCTAAGAACAGTAATGAGCGCAGAAAGAGATTAAACATAGGCTCAACTTTGGAAACGTATGCTATTGCGCATTACAGTGATTCTTGTCGCCCCAACGTCTCCAAAAAACGTTAAACGAAAATATTTAAAATGCTTATTTTACTTGTTTCATTATATGGATGCGAAACATGGTCTCTTACTTTAAGGAAGGAGATACGATCAATAGTAGGGTGAATGGAGAAGACTAAAAAAACAGTGAGCTACATCATGCTTATGGGAAACCAGATGTCAATAAGAACTTTAAATCAATATTTTAATAGAAAGTAATAATATGAGGTTTATTTTAATAAACTGTAGTCAGTATAAACATCTCACTTCGTAATTAGTATAATTCTTAAGACAAGACATTTTCTCAGGAATTTCCGCCAGTATCGTGAGACATTTAGGTAGCTACAATAAGTAGCGGCTACAGGTTGAGAAAACCAGCTATAACGGCTGGGGGACCCGACATGCTTACCACATGTCACCCCAACACTGGCTAGATGATCGTCTTCCTCGGTGGACGTGAGGCCAGCAGCTGACTGGTGGGCCAAGAGCATTCTAGGCCTGTCGCGCCATGGAGGGGAATGTTCAAAATGCTACATTCTTAAACACGTTCTCTACTAATTATGTGGTGAGATGTTTATACTGACACTACAATTTATTAAGAACATTTAAGTATGCCATGAAAAGAACGTGGATACATACGAAAACGTCCAATAAGTTGTCTAAAAACGAGGCGGCAGAATAACATTTAACATAATTTGAGGGAATTGAATTATACAAAACACGATTGGAAAACATTAGCTCAGGTATGGAGAGGTTATGTCCGCGCGCCTTGATACCTCCAGGGGTACTAGCTAATTACAGGCTCATACGCTAACTTTTTCTAGATTTAAAACTGCATTATATAATTGATTGCTGGACACTCCATTGAATGTTTATGTACTTTAGTGATGATATTAAATTTTAATGTTTGTATTTATTGACGAGCCAACACGCATTCTATTGAATAAACTAAGAAACTGTGACTGGAAGTAACCTTCAATAAAATTAAATATATGGCCACACATACAAATATATAATGCAAATGAACAGGCAATGACTAATGAGGGGAATTTTGAAGAAGTGGCTGAAATCAAATACTTAGGAATAATACTTATAAACAGGAACAAGGTGTACAAATTAATTGAACACAGGCTCAATACTGGAAATGCGTATGCTATTATGCATTACAAGGACTTTTGTCCCAATTTATATAAAAAAACGTTAAACTCAAAATATATAAAACTGTTATATGGACGTGAAACATGGACTCTTACTTTAGGGAGGAGCAAAAATTACGAGTATTTGAGAATAAAGTTCTTAAGAAAATTTTTGGACCAAAGAGGGATGAACAGACAGGCGAATGGAGAAGACTACAAAACAGTGAGCTACATGATCTTATAGAAACCAGATATAATGTCATAAGTTTCTTAGACTGGATGGACAGGGCACATGGCACGAATGGGGAATTAAAGAGGTGCATAGAAACTTCTTGTAAGAAACCCAGAAGGAAAATGCCCAGTTGATAGGCCATGAATGAGGTGGGAGAATACATTAAGCATAATTGGTGAGAAGATAGATTATACAGAGGATGATTGGAAAAACATTAGCAAAGGATAGGGATGTATGGAGTGCTTATGTTCGCGCGGACTTGAGTTAATTATATATAATATATGTTTCAACATTCTTCCGAAATGTATTCTTTGGTCTATCACGTCACCTTCTTCCACTAATTTCCCTTCCCATTCATGTATTACGAGTAATTTAGGAATCCTTTCCTATTCTCCGTACCATTGTAGTCTTCTTTATTCAAGAGGTGATGATAATGATAATGATAATAATAATAATAATAATAATAATAATAATAATAATAATAATAAATACATGAGATTTAAATAATTTAAAGAAAATAGTGTAATATATCGTTATAGTTTTTTACCATTTTATGCAGCCGAGAGAACTGAAATGGAAAGAGCGGGTATAACTAGATGCGAAAAGATATTTTTGAATAAAGAAGAGCAGCTTTAATATCAAAAGATCAAAATAACAAGAGAACGGATACAAGTAGAGGAAACAATCGCAAAACAAGTGGAAAAAGTTAAACTTTCCATGTAATGTGGTCATCTAAGAAGAACCGAACTTATCGTAACCGCATGAAAAGACATATGCAAAGAAAACGAGAAACAGTATGTGAATAGCAATATTTTAAGTTGAAAGAAAGATTGAAATGAGGAAAATTATATATGATGAGAAAAGATAAAAAAATAATTATACAACATGAAATAGGAGTGAAAATATATAATACAAATGATACAATAAATAGTAACTCACTCACTGGCACTGTCAAACCCAGAGGTTCATGGCAAAGGTATATAAATTCTCTATCCTCAGCTAAACTTTTTTAAATTTTAACCTATATAATTCACCTTACTCAATTCATGGTTAATGTAATTCTCCCACCTCATTCATGACCTAACTACTGGACACCTTCTCTCTGATTCTCCTACCGTAAGTTGCCATGCTCCTCTTTCATTCTCCATGTTCTCTCTGTCACGCTTCTTATTACAACAGATCACGTAACTCACTGTTAGGCAGTTTCTGCATTCACGTGTCTGTTCGTCTCTGTTTGGTCTAAAAGTTTTCCAAAGCAGTTTATTCGCAATCGTTCCTCCTCTTTTAAAGTCAGAGGCAATGTTTCGCATTGGTATCCAGTCATATGACTTTAACAATCGTTCTTTTATATATTTTTAGTTTAACATTTTTTTTAAAGAAGTTGAAAAGACGAGTTCCCAGCATGTTTTACCGCAGCTGAATATTAGTTTAATTTCTTTCTGCACCTCATTCCTGTTCGAATCTTTGCTAGGTATCAAAATTCCACCACATCAACATTTCGCTCATTTATTACTAAAACACTGCACAGAAATAGTATGGAAATGGTATGTGTACATGCTTACGACAATTACGTCACTACTATTGTATCTACAGTTAACATATACTTTCAGTGCTGAACAACAGATGAATTAATACAGTTGTGAATTTGTAAGTTTGTACTAGGTACCAGTTATTTAACATTTTCCAATACTGTTATTTTAACACAGTTCCAATAATGGATCATACTATAATATTATACTGATATTGTATATGTGGAAATAATTGTTAATGTTTGTGATTCAGACAGTAATTTTCCTTTTCACAATATCATTATAATATTATAGGTACCAGTTGTCAAAGTGAACAGATTGTACTACAATGTATGCATACGAGCAATAGGCATTACTAGCTTGCGTCTTCTTGATAGCCAGTCGCTCGCACTTTGTAAACAAACCACGTTCGTTTATTCGTAACTTCATTTCGTGGTACTATTTCCCCGAAGTCTGGTTATTAAGATTAAATAGATAATGAAATGACAAATACTAGAGTTATTTTTGTATACTTTTCTTCTTCCATTTAGTAGTAGTAGTAGTAGTAGGACTTTATTAGACAAAAAGTAATTTACAATATTATTTACAAATATGGGTCGCACGGGCAGTAAGCCGTACGTGCTGTTGACAGTCCGTTACAATAAAGTAATAATTGGTACTAGTGTAAAGAAAAATAAACAACAAAAAAAGCAATAACAATACAATTACATAAAGAAAACACAATAATATTACAATTAAATAATAACACAATAGCATTATACACTAATTAATTTATATATATTTGTTAAGAATTAATGGTACTGCATTTTGATAACATATATTTATTCATGAATGAGTGTTGTCCTTATTTTCCGCGTTTTGTCCAGAAATTTACCGAGGTTAATCCAATTTTCTGGATTTACCAATAACTCGAAGCATGCCAATTTTTCCCAATTTGAATTTAGAAATCTTTCCGGTAATAACTGACGTCTCCAATATTCTAAATAATTACATTTTCCTAATATATGTATCTCATCTTCAAAGTTCCCGCACATTGGACATCGTCGCTAATTTTTAGAAATTTCCATGCCCCTAGCCTAAACCAAGCAAGCCCTGATCTCTCCTAGGTCTCTTTGTAAACACAGTGAGCGTTTTCCTGTACATTCGGCGAAAGTATCTTGTTGGTTTATATCTAAGTACCTCCTCCTTATTTTTCTCCACACGTTCTTGCGATTTTCAGTCCCTTTTTCCCATATCCAGCCCATCCCAATCTTTTGGAGTTCTCTCCTAATCTCGTCTGCCCAAAATTTAACATCTATGTTTTTAATTTGGTGGTCATAACAAATTGCTCTAAGCATTGTTTGTTCACCTTGGATTACTCGCAACCAGTATTTGAGTACACGAATTTTACAGTTTATGTCGTCCTGGAATGACCCGAATTCATATAAAATTCCACAGTTAGAAACGACCTTACTAAGTCCTGTAATATATTTTAGAAAATGCCTATATACCTTATTTAGTACTTCCGTTCTTTGGAAACCTCAAATCTCACTACCATAGTGCATTACTGGCCTGACCATCGCTCCATACATTTTTTCTAATGTGCTGACTGGAATATCAGGCACTCGACCCAGAATACCGAGTACACTGTTAAGTTGTCCCCTCCCTTTAAATAATGCTATATCAATATGTTTTTTTCCACTTCCCGTTCATTTTCAACGTCGTACCAAGATATTCAAAATGTTTCACGTTTTGAAGTACTTGATCTCTGTATTTCCATTCCTCTGCTCTACCATAAACCGTCCCATTTTTAAAGGTCATTGTTTTAGTCTTACTAACATTTATAGTCAATCCCCAATTCCTACAGTATATTTCCAGTAGGTCAAGACCTCTTTGCAATCCTTTGATTGTCTTGGAACAGATAATTAAATCATCTGCATACAACAGGACTGGGACTTTAACATTTCTTATCTCCGGAGCCTCAATTTCTCCTTTTAGCATTACGTCTACAATATCATCAACGAATAGATTAAATAGCATTGGTGATAAAATGCAACTTGTCTCACTCCCCGATTGGCTTCACTGCTCTCTGTAATGTGCCCTTGGTCTACTTTTATACAACATTTAACATATTTATAAATTAACATTAAAGCATGTATCATTTTATGAGACTATTTAACTCATGCCCCAAATGGGAGTCAATGATCAATCACGTTTCAATGATTTCTGTTTTACAACCAATCAGAGTCGTGTTTCACCAAATATTTATCAGTGTTATAATTACCATATTAAAGAAAGCTCCTCCTTACAATATTGCGTTCCTTTGGCAATAAATAGTATGATCTGGTTGCAGTGATAAATGAAGCAGTAGAAGCGTACCTATCGTTTCTCATTTGTTTTCAAACATCGTCGTTTATATTAAATATATAAATATTTTAAAATAACTATAGTTAAATAATGATTTGTGAGTAAACAGCTTAATTTTATTCGTTAAATATTCCTAACAAATGCCACTCTTGATTTCCAAATTCTCTAGGTAAATTCACTCCTCACTTCGTGAGTCGTGAATTTATCGATAATTTGGAAATCACTCGTGGCATTACTTATGACAATCCTTTCCGATTTAATTTTTCCCAAAGTGCGCTTCGGTCCACAAATGCCATCTTAAAATCAATGAATGCACAAAATAATTTACCCCCCCTTCATTTTCAGATTGTCATCAATTAATGTTCTCAGAACAAATACGTACGTTGTCCACCGTGGAGTACCCTTCTCTAAAACCTGCCTGATATTTTGAGAGCCTATTGTTCTCTTTAGCCCATTGTCTTATTCGTTCGTAAAGTACTTTACAATATATTTTTCCGAACACTGACAAGAGACAAATTCCCCTGTAACTTTCTGGTATCTGTGCCCCACCTTTCCCTTTGTATAGCGGTTGGATGACACCTGTCGCCCAGGCTTCCGGATAATCTCCTTCATTAAAAAGTTTGTTGAACGCAGTTTTCAAAACGTCTAATAATTTATTGGATGATATCATATTTTTCAAGAATTCCCCTGGTATTCCATCAATTCCAGGTGCTTTACCATTCTTTAAACATTTAATGGAAGAAATCACTTCATTTTTCGAAATATCCTGATCAAGTAATTGAATATGAATTGGGTCAGGGATCTCAACTATATTTCCTTGATTATATCTTAACCTCTCATTTCCCAGCACCCTATCAAAGTAACTTCTCCATTCCCCCCGGGCGTTATTCTTGTCCGATCCATTTAGTAAGCAGAGACTCACGCTCAATGATTACCTCTATCAACTGAAACAACTTTGATTTGATTTCTGATTTACTCATTTGGAATAATATGGCTGACATTTGTCTTCTTGCAGTCCATGATAATTTCTGAATATAATTTTGATCAGAGAACGAATATTACATGCTGAAAAATTAGAACATTTTATTTTTATATACTAAAAACGGGAAAATGTGCATAAAAATGCAAAACTATTTTGTTTCAAACTAAAAAAAAATAAATAATTATTTGTTATATAAAATCACTCACCAATCATGTTGTGACAGTTGACTGTTAAAAAACTCGATATTGCAGTTTATCTAAGTTTTCCATCATAAACCGATATCGGTTGTCTCGGAACAACACCGGGGGAAGAACCGTTCAACATCACAAGAAGATAGTCTTGGATATTTCATCAAAGAATTGTCATGACACACAAATTTCATCAAAGTCTACATGCCCTTCCTAAACTTTAGCAATTTTACTTATGGTATGAAATTTTCTACATTTTTGATAGAAAAGTGTCTTCGATTGCCTGTAAAAATTCCACTAAACTTAGCAACATATTGCTGCAAACAAGAATAAATGCTTGGCTTTATTTTCGGCATTGTATCAGCAATAACTTCACTTAATGTACCAAACTGTATAAACGGTCTGATGTAATCGAGACACGTAAATTTAGTCAGCCTAATCAGAAATAAAGGATTCCCCTTCAAGTTAACACGTGAAGTCATGATACGAAGAAATATACTTAAGAATGAATGTCATTCACACCATGTCTTCATTAATATGAAAAATGTACGAATTTTGTTATTAATTTAAAAATTAGAATAAAATGTAACAGTTTGTGTGATTTTAGCCAAATTATTTAAAATATGTATTCAAAGAAAATGTTACAAAAATATATTTGTATGTAAAGTAGAATTTAGCGTTATTACAGTGTTGTGGTTTGGAGTTTCAGTCTTCTATATATAAGCAAAAAATACATTTATACAATTATTTATTTTCTTAAAAAATCCGTTCGCTAATTACACTGAGCAACAAAAAAGAACCTTTTTTCTTGTCTCAGAAAGAAAAATATGTGATTCTGATGGTATTTTGTCTCCTGAATTCAAATTCAAATATGATATCGGTTTTTCTCCATCACGCAATGTTTCCGAGAGACAGGAATTTATAATTTCTAACACTACAATATTTTCTACATTCGTAACTACACAATATTCGAACATTCGGACTCACCTAGAAAGTAAGAAATGACGATTGTCTGCTATGTTTCGCCTGTGGAGCATCCCTTTTGATGGTCCAATAATAATCGGCCAGCACATTAGGATTCCATTTGCCTTGATATCTCTTTTCCATAGCTGAAATCGCCATGATTTAGCTCATTTGGTTTTATTTTACAATGGAGAAATGGACAAAAAACGTTTATTAAAAAATAATTATTCAAATCCATTAATTGAAATTCAAATAAAACAATTGTGGGCGATGGAGAAATTCCGAATATATATTTGAAAACACGATAAAAACTGACTTAAGTACAACTATTGGTACTCATAAGACAAAAATCATGTTGGCCAGTGTTAAGATAAATGAGAAAACGGAAGAGTACAAAGACAACTGGAAAACCCGCTTCAATATATACCAACCTAAAAGCATATAGCCTATTGGCGTCCGAGAAAGAAATGACCCTGCGAAAGCGAAACAGGCAGATTGCCTAATCCTAGCAAGTTGGATGATATTAAAAATTATTTAATTCGAAAGAAATACATAATTGTGCCATTTGGCAGGAAAAAAAGTAATAGAGAATATAGAGTAAATACGGCATTGGTAATAACTGTAGGATTATAGTCAGCAACAAATGTTGGCAACAGGAAGTTCTTAAATCGCTACAAGATGGTATCTACAAGCTTAATAATTATTCATGAAACTTCACTCAGTTTCCGGCAAGTATTAGTTTTTTGTTCCGTTCTTTCTTTTTTAATTCTCAAGCAACTTGAAAATTTCCTTCCACTACTATTTATATAGCGTAAGCCATGGCGATATAAGTTCAAACTTTATTTACATTTTCTCGATCAACTTATCAAATTAGTATTTTTTATCATTACTGTTTATCTTAAGCATTAATGATTGTTTCCGTTGGACTAGAATGGTTAGAAAAAAGGTGACTATCTAACATTACTGTCGTTACTATCTTCATGAAGTCTGAATTTGGAAATAAACACACGAAACTACGCAAAACGTGAATATTTGGAGTGGAAGTTGTATAAGGTATTTGGGAAAAGAAGGGCGATGGTGGAGGAGACCAAGTGATGAAAGCCTTTGACCTCATGATGACCTCTAAACCGGGTAGACCGGACAGTGGATTTGTGATATCAAATATATTATACTCTGTCTAACCCGTCCGGGCACCATTACTTGTTTTTTTTTATCATTCAATAGCTTAATGTGTTCCCATCTCCCTCTGCCTATGTAGACCAGTCCAGCAGGGGACCCGACGCGACGTACTTAATACCCTGTAGTCGTTAATCCTGTCAGGGGCTTGTGAAGGTGGAGAAAATTAATATCTAATATTCCATTTTCGTTAGCTGACTTTTAATTTAAAAAATAAAAAAAATCTACTTAATATAAAGGGAATCGGTTAGGCAGAGAGGTAGAAAATAAATTGTACGTAATTATATATATGTATCTGGTTCTAATTGCCAGATATTACAAATGTTTGTGTTAATTAAGAATAATTTACCTTTAATAACATGTAGGCTATGTGTATTTGTTAGATGTAATAAACAATTCACTCTAATATAATTTTTAAATAATTGAATTTTAGCTATCGCATACCTATAATGAGGTTCAGCTTTTTCGTCTTCTGTGATAAATATGAAAATAAAATTTTAACAGCAAACAGTATACATAAAATTACACTAGCAGGTGTATTGTAATATTAGCGAATTCCGAAGGAATTAAACTATTGAGGTTGCTATCGCGAAAATATATTTTTCCTCGATTCTGTAAAAACCACTTCCCAACCTCGTGTCGTAATATACTATTAAAACATTCAGATGTTCACCGAATATGACCATGACCAAAATTGTATGTATAGGCCATATTGGCGCGCGTGTGTGTGTGTGTGTGTTAACGCTCTAGAGGCCGCAATTTTTATTTTATCAGAACTAAACTTGGCATATAGCAGTGAAAAAAGTAAGGTCGAGTTCATTAACCAGCAAAATCAGACAATTAGGTGTAGGACTTCACTTGAAACGATAATTATTAAATCATTCTGGCGGAAACTCAGTATATGCCATTAAAATAAATCGAGATCGTCAAAAATCAGCGAAACTCGATCATTAGAAGTGAAGGTTTACCTGAAAAATAAAAGAAATTCGCTCTAGCACCAGCCATCATGTGTACTTCATACATTTAAGTTGACCCTTAAAACGGCATTGTATCCTACAAGTTACAATTATTTATTTTTTAATAAAGTAGTGTAGAAATGTATCAGTCAATATTATTTAAATAGCTTATGTGCGAAATCATATAATAATATGAAATAGATACTCTTACGGTTATATATGATTAGTGTTCACTGCAGTCCGACATTTTTAAATAAGCTGAAATCCAATTTAACAAAATAAATATAGGCCTATATTCCGTAAATCAGAAAAATCGGACCATAAATAGGCCTTGCTGAGGAATTCGCTTAATGTACGCAGTTCCTGGGCGACGTCATTGTTGAAAGCAGAATATGATTGAATTTTACAACGAAAAAATATTTTTTTATGTAAAATCTTGATGAAAATGTGTTTTCTGAAAGATTATTTTACTGAATCTGTTACAGAAACTTCATTATTTAGTGAGGAAAATGTACTGAAAATGTTATATCCCTATCTCAAACTTCTCGAGAAAAATGTACGAATAGGACAGTTTTTAGAAATTAAGTCAAGGCTGAATGGTTTTAGCTACCTAAAAAGTACATTTACTTTTTGAAGTAAAATTAATTCTTAATTAACACAAAAAAGTTTAATGGTACCAGGAAATTAGGATGAGAGATATAATTTGTTGAATAAGGTCTACTTTTTACCGATCTTTCACAACTGCTCACCCTTATCATACCATCAAAAGGACAACTTTGTGCCTTTCAGAATAACAAAATATAGGGCCTAACTTTTATTTTTTATGTATGTTCAATTGCTTGATATATTCATGTTGTTCTTTCATTGGTTGATTTTTGTAACATCTTTCTCAATTCTTGTAATATTACTGTGTTATCACTATTTAATTAAAAACCTGTTGGCATAAAATATTCCTGCCTTTCTATGACGTACAGGTTCAAACAATTGGATATTATTTGTTCCAAGTTATCACTATTGAGAAAAATGTTCACTAGACTATAGTAATCCCTTTTCAGGGTAACATTAGCCCTAATGTTAAAAAAACTGTAACAGCAATTAAATTGTTCCCATGTTTTTGTGACTGCTCTATATTATTGGTTGAGATTGCATGTATCCCTGGGATATCACAAATAAAAAGTCAACTTCATAGAGAACACAACGGTTTGTATAAAAGCGCATAATAAAACGGGCTAAAATCGCCCCATTAGACGGCAATTAAAACTTTTTTCTAACTTATATTATTAGGTACTGCCTTATCACACAACGGGCCCGGGTTCGATTCCCGGTCGGGACAGGCTCCGGGGTGAGGTTTTTTTGGAGTATTTCCTCACCTGTACGACAAATGCCAGGAAGCTTAGGGCCCAACGGTCCCCGAAAATCATCCGGCCATCATCATCATCCTTATCACCATCATCATCATCCTTCACCGGTGTGGAAAGCAACGGGAAGCTACCACACCTATAATTCCCTAGCTGCAAAGCATAGCATGAAAATTCTATGATTGCAGTGAAAGACCTGCCCTCGGGCAGAATTATTATGAATGAATATTATTAGGGAAACTACAGAAGCTCTGCCGGATGGAAAAATAATTTTCCTACATATTCAGTTATTTGAATGATATAAACGCATGGTGATAAAAGCAAATAAGCCTAGGCCTATATGTATTTATCTGATATTGTTATGAAACTGCAGGATTAATTAATCATTAACAGGCAACAGAAGATAATCATTATATTCTCATAAATTAAATAAAAGATGCATAAAATGTAAAATACAGTTATAATTAAACCTAAAGCCGGTGAAGGCTACTGGGTTTTCACATGCGTAGGTCCTATAAAAATAGGATTTTACAATAACTTTGTCTTATTTTCTCGTTCTTTAGTTTTTATTTTATAAAGTTTTGTGTAAATCATTTTCGCCAACCACCCTCGCAAGTGCGAGCGTATCCTTGAAATCTGAAAACTGACGCATGGTCTTGGATATAGGCCCTATATATATATATATTTATTTATTTCAATGTGGGCGTAGCAAACAATGCTCCAGTATCGCACATTAGGTAATATGCAAGGGTTGATATTCCTGCAGTCAATGTTATATATATATACAGTCATTAAGTATTGATACTGAGCGCATAATGGCGCTATGATGCACTATAGCGTATAGGTGGCGCCGTGGTGTGGTACCTTGTCAGTCTCTCGTCCCAGCAAGAGACAGTTGAGTGCTTGTACTGCAAACAGAACTACGGTCTTTGTTGTGACGGTGATTTGAATGCGCATGTCGGAACTCGAGATGTCACAATTAGAGCAACATCGATGCAGCAAGTTTACGGTGAGTACGCATTGAGTCGCAGTGTTATGTTTAGATGGCACCGACGTTTTCTTTTTACAAGGAAGTGACAGTTTGGACGACGATGTGCGTACTGGTCGGCCACAAACAATTCGAACTAAACCCAAGATCGAAGAAGTAGTAATGTTCATGCGTGCTAACCGCTCCCAATCAGTAGACGATCTGGCAACAGCGGTAGCCATGGTACTTGCTACAAAATTCTGTCTCATGACCTGAACATATCTCGTGTTACCCAGCACGAATTCTGTCGAAGGACCAACGAAACGACCGCATGATGATTTGTGATGATTTCATCAATAGTGCTGACGATGATCCGACGTTTCTCAACCGGATAAAAACTGGAGACGAAACATGGTGTTTCCCTTACGATCCGCAACTGAAACGACAATCCGCCATCTAGAAAACGCCATTATCACCACGACAGAAAAAACCGCGACAAAGCAGGTCAAAAGGCAAGGTGATGCTTGAAGAACTGTTTATTGATTCAAATGGAATTGTTCACATGGAATTCATATCAGGAGGTGCAACTGTAAACAAAACCCGCTACAAAGAGATCCTTGTCCGTGTACACGATTCAATTCGCCGTAAGCGACTTTAGCTTTGACGTACAAAGAATTGGCTGTTGCTACACGATAACGCTGCCGCACATAGTTCTATCCTTGACCAAGAGGAACATGCAAGGCAACAGGTGACTTGATCTCGCGCCATGCGATTTTTTTTCTATCTTCGCATGAAAGCAATCATATATAGGCGTATATATTTCATTCGACCGAAGAGGTCAGGACTGCCACAAGACAAGTCACACAGGACCTTCCTGCCAACATCTTTCAGCGGTGCTTCCAACAGCCATACCAACGTTGGCAAACGTGCATAACGGCCAACGGCGACTATTTTAAGGGTGGGCGTGGTTCTGTTTAAGTGTACACCGAGTTATCGGCATCTTGTGAGACATCCAGATTCTTGTGGGTGACTACCCTTCAGGCGTAAAGTCTCAGAACTTAATGACTGTAATATATATATATATATATATATATATATATATATATATATATATATAAACATCACAAATACATTATTAAGCTACATAAGTTATAAATATTAAAAATATAAGTGCATATATATATATATATATATATATATATATAAATTAAATCGACAAAGTTTGGGATCAGATAGATAACCTTCCTTTATGCATATTTTGTTAAGGAGCTTCGTTTCAGTGCTAGATGGATATTTCAGGGAGGGATTGAAGGAAACAGATAAACACTCCGTTCAGTCCAAGAGAGGTTTGTAATTCCTACTATCGCTTGGTTTGTTTACTTCCGGAGCTCAGTAGCACTCGGAACCTATTACAGCACGTTATTTTTACATCCATTAGTACGATCTGTTGGATAGGTAGGGTGGGCCCACTGCCTGGCCGGCACGCTTGCCTGACCTGATCTGCCTAGATTTCTTTTTGTGGGGCTACATGAACTCTATGGTTTATGAAACCGATATTGGCTCTGACAAGGACCATGTAGTACGTATTGTCAGCGCAGCAACTGAACTAAAGGAAACACCTGACATCTTTGGAAGGATACGACAAAGTATGACACATTGATGCACTGTTTGTCTGGATGTCAATGGACGTGTATTCCACCACTTGTGATGAGACAATAAACTGGATCCATCCTGACGAATGCAACACTGGAGTGAGTGTTTATTTATTATTTTATTTATTTATTTTAGAATTAAGTACGTTTTGTTTCTGCTTGTCTGTAAAGTATTTGGATTAACACACAGAATGAGTTGAAATTTGCACTACCAACTTCCTTCCATCCCTTCCTCTAAGATCTCTCTTGCCCTGAAACGAAGCGTCAGAGCCTATAGGTTCCTTAACAATATATGCTTCAACGAAGTTAAGTATCTGCTCCCAAAGTTTGTCGGTCTAATTTAGAAACACCCTATATAGTAAATTCAATGTTATTGAGTTTTTAATTTCTTTCAATGTCCACGTCCCGCGCCGTAGCCGAGCGGTTAAGGTAGGAAGCCTTGGCGCAGAGCTACGGGACTTGCGCTGGTTCGAGTCTGCATGGGGGAAGAAATTTTCTCATGGTATTTCGGCCAGTATGGGACCGGTTCCCACCCAGCATCGTGAGGCAATTGGGTAGCTACAATAAGTAGCGGTTCCAGGTTGAGGAACCAGCTATAACGGCTGGGGGACTAGACATGCTAACCACTGGCTGTTGATCATCTACCTCTGTGATTGACACATGTGGATGTGAAGGGCCAGCAGCCGGCTGGTAAAAGGGCAACCGCTGAAAAGTGGAAAGACCCTCAATCGGATCAATGTCCACGTGTTTAGTAGTCCCATTTACAACATTTAAAGCATTGTCAGTACAATCTTTCCATAATTATTTCGACAGTTCATTTAACCCGGATTGAATTAGCAGTCATTTAGTCTACAGACGTTTTGCTTTGTGGTTAGGTACGTCTATTTTGTACGCATAATAAGAGCCGTGCGGCGTGGGGCAAGTAAAAGTACCTATAGCGTGAGAGGTTAAGCTACACTGAAGAAAATAAAAATTAAGTTAATAAACAGAAAATATATCAGCAGAATAAGAGCATATCTGCAGGAAATAAACTTCTCGACCGTAAGAGGAATAATGCGAAACTCCAAACAACTCAATAGGGACCACTGGAGGAAAAATATGCACATACAATTATTTCAACATGTATTTTGAATGACAGCAGTTAGAACACCTCAAGAAATGCTCCAATATCAACCATAGGAACGACCGGAATGTCTTCTGCCCCCAACCAATTAGGGTCAACACTGGCCTAACTTCGTGTGTGGAATATTATGATGAAGTAAAATTCAGTTAGTACTAACAAACAAACTATCAACCATTGACATGCCAAAGCATACCTTGAAATTTCTCCTAGAGAATCATTGTGGTGTACTAAGACTGTGCCAAAAAATCCACCGTTTTGTACTGCAAGGCACAGAAATCAAAGTTCAAATCCAGCAATGGCAACCCACTGTTGGAAGTTAATGGACTCCTTGCAGAGTGAAACGTAGTGTTGCAGAATAAAACGAAGTGCGGTGAGGCGGGACGCGGTGCGGACGGCAGCTTGTGAGGTTTATCCAATCCGCCAATTCAGGTGTTTCATTACTTCCTCGAGTTTAAATGAAAGCTTTGGCGCTGGAATTTAGTGGCAGATAATTTCTTGGACACGACATTGGTATATCATAACTTTCTCTGGGAGAAATGTTAAGGTGGGTTTCGGCATGGTATGGTCGACAGTTTCCTTGTAACTAATATTCTAAACTGGGCAGAATAACAAATGAAGTGATTAGGCAACATATGAAGAAAGAACAGACAACTGCAATGGTAAAACGAATGGATCATGAAATGTTACCAACAACAGTTTTGGATTGGATTCCAGCAGGAAGAAGACGTAGAGGTAGATCAAAAGATATTCGGCCGTAATACATAAAGCGAGCGATAGATGAAAATAATTACAAGACCGGGACTTGCAAAATACATATATTTGGGGAAAAGAATAAGAGAGTAGAACATTGGTTACAGGAAGGTAACACATTGTAAACCTGTTCATGAATGAGGATTTTCATTCAACGACACAACCAGGTCATTAGAAACGCATTTTGAACCTGAGCGTGAAAGGGTCAAAACGTTTTACTTAGATAACTCTTATTTTCGGTTTCAGATTTTTTACATCCGTAAATATACGACACAGAACCTAGGGTTTTACTCTAATTCCGAAGGAAGCCACGTAACCACTTTTACGCCATTAAATATTCACCAATATAAATATATAAAGTTTTTAAAAAATTAAATAATGATTTAAAAGAAAATGCACATTTAAATTGTATATCTAAAGAATCTTGGCATAACTACTTTCATCATTTTTGGACACAAAAAGATGATTTATTACAAATACCGATCTCTAATAACACTACACTGCTTTGGAACAAATTTCTATAGATGAATTAACTGATGCTGTTAAATCATTAAAAAGTAACAAAGCTCCAGGAGAAGACCACATTAATCAAGAATTATTTAAATTTTCAACTAAAAAAATTTTAGACAG
This sequence comes from Diploptera punctata, assembly GCA_030220185.1. NCBI lineage: Eukaryota > Metazoa > Arthropoda > Insecta > Blattodea > Blaberidae > Diploptera > Diploptera punctata. Next base: position 81,262 of record JASPKZ010009251.1, read on the forward strand.
ATTTCTTATTCTCCTTAATATGATATGGGAAGGACAAGAACCACCACAAAACTGGAGCAAATCCATTGTAATACCAATCTTCAAAAAAGGAAGTCGCCAAATCGAAGATAACTATCGTGGAATTAACTTGTTGAACTCTGGATATAACATTTATGCTAATATAGTTAAGAATAAATTGAAAAAAAATGAAAATATAATTGGAGAAGAGCAGAATGGATTTAGAAAGGGTAGATCTTGTACAGATGGATTCGTCACTCTAAAACCACTATTGGAAAAGCACGAGGAATTCAATATAGAAACTCATATCGCCTTTGTTGACTTCATAAAGGCTTTTGACAAAGTAGACAGAAATATATTATTACAAATTTTAGCAGATGATAACGTTCCACAACAATATATTACTAATATCTTCAACATCTATAAAGATAATGAAATCTCTGTTAAACAAGATGGCAAATTATCTTCTTGGGAAAAGATCATCACTGGAGTAAGACACGGATGTGGACTTTCACCGGTGCTTTTCATTATATATATGAATAGATTAATAAACGAATGGAGGAAAACACAACGAGGATATATACCCATCAATAGGAAACTCAAACTCGATGTAATTCTTTTTGCAGACGATTTAGCTCTTCTGTCACTTTCCGAAAATGATTTGCAACGATAAATTCATAATTTACAAAAAATAGGTGCCAAATTTAATATGGAAATATCAATTAACAAGACTAAAATTATGGCATTTCATGGGAAGGACCCCATACAAAGTAAAATCTGTCTCCAGAATAAAATTTTAAAGAGATCTAATCAATCTAAATATCTTGGATATTATCTCTCTATCTGGGATGAAAAGGATATCCCTGAAAAAATTACTAGTTATAATAAAAGTTTGGGAATTATTAATCAAGTTATGAAACCATCTCTTGTACAAAAAAAACACCAGGTTACGTTTATATAACACTTTGGTTAGACTAGTGTTGACCAATGGTAGTGAAGCATGGACACTAAAAAGACAACTTGAAAACAGAATAACGACTTGTGAAATGAGATTCATGCGCAGAACAGCGGGTTAATATCAGATGGGATCGGAAAAGGAACACCGATATCTTAAAAGAATTGAAGACTACGCCAATTTTGGAATATATTAAACAGTACCAACTAAATTTGAAACACTATCTTGAAAGAATGCGTTCAAATCGGATGCCCAAAGCTGTTTATAATTATATACCAAGAGGACGATGATCACTGGGCCGTCCTATGAAACGCTGGAGGGAAAATTTTCTACAGGATCGTAACAGGCCTTGGCCTAATACTTGGAAGGAAGAAGAAAATATTCATCAACCCCAGCTGGGTTTCAACCCGCGAACCTCGTAGTCACAGCGTGGTAACCACTAGTCTTCCAGAAGCAACAAGTAAAATTTAAATCCATTTTCAGAAGGTTTATCGAAATTTAAAAATGCAATTATTTTGAACAAATAACAAGTGAAATTTTGTTGGTTTACTAGCTGTAAATGTACGACATAATAACCACTGGTCAAATACATTTTCAGAAAGTTCTTTGAAAGTTAGGAACACAGTGGTTTTTCAACTATTGACAAGTGAAATTCAGTTTGGTTATTTGATGAACAGGAATACTATTTTCAAAAATGAAATTTAATACCTGGGAATAAAAACACGTGCTTCACTACGATATGAATCTACTTTGAAACAGCAGGTCTTGTCAGGTAGACAATGCTGGCGAGATTACTTGAACAATAGGCAACTCACTGAATTAAAAAACACATCCCTTTACAAGGCAGGTATTCTTGGGTATCAAGCTGATTTTACAGGGGTTCGGGGAAAGGTCGTTGACTTTTATGCTTCTACGAACATGTGGATACTCGATTTCATAAACATGCTTTGATTTAAAATAACGTAAAATAATATGCCGTTGACAATACTGAGAATGAAATGGTTACACGAGCCAAATGAGGTAAATTTAGAGCAATTGGGTAGTGTTAGACGGGAAACCACCAAGTTACTAAAGAGTAAAAAGAGGGAATATTTGAGAGAGAAGATTAATGATCTTGAAATGAATGCAAAAAATAGGAACATTAGAGAATTATATCAGGGAATTAGTATAGAGAAGAAAGGGTTTCAGGCTAGAACAAACATAATTCGGAATGAAAATGGGGATATGATTGCAGATTCCAAGAGTATATTAAATAGATGGAAAAGTTATTTTAATCAGCTATTAAATGTACATACAGAACAGGACATTGAGGAGGATAAGTTACAGACAGCAGAAATGCTAGTCACAGAGCCAAGTGCATTAGAGGTTGAAATGGCGATTGAAAAATTGAAGATGTATAAAGCATCAGGTTCAGATGAGATCCCAGCAGAACTGATAAAATCAGGGGGAGAAAAATTGATGGACAAGATACGCTGGTTGCTTAGTATGATTTGGGAAAAAGAAGCTCTTCCAGATGAATGGAAGGAATCAATTATCGTACCAATTTATAACAAAGGAGATAAAACTGATTGCAACAACTACAGGGGCATCTCATTACTTTCAACTTCGTACAAAATTCTTACAAATATATTAGTAAGCAGACTTACTCCCTATATTGATGCCATTCTAGGAGATTATCAATGTGCATTTAGAAGAAACAGGTCTACAACAGATCAGATTTTTAGTATAAGACAGATTTTAGAAAAGAAATGGGAATATAATGGTACTGTACATCAACTATATGTAGACTTCAAAAAATCATATGATTCAATTAAGAGGGAGAAGTTATATAGTATCATGCTGGAGTTCGGAATTCCTAAAAAGTTAGTTAGACTTATACGAATGTGTCTAAATGGCACAAAGAGTAGGGTGCGTGTAGGTAAACAGTTTTCGGACACTTTTGAAATCCAGAATGGGTTGAAGCAAGGAGATGCACTATCTCCTCTACTATTTAATTTTGTACTAGAGCATGCCATTAAATCTTTAGAGAATGAGGAAGGCTTACAACTGAATTATATTAATAAGCTGTTAGTTTATGCTGATGATGTAGTATTATTGACCGATAGCGAGGAGATACTAAAGACAACACGCACACACTATTGAGTAACACTAAGAAATTAGGACTGGAAGTAAATATCAATAAAACTAAATCTATGGTCACACGTAGAAATTCATTATATAATGGAAATGGACAGCTAATGACAAATGAGGGAAATTTTGAGGAAGTGGCTGAATTCAAATACCTAGGAACAATAATCACAAATAGGAATGAGATGCACAAAGAAATTAAACATAGGCTCAATTCTGGAAATGCGTGCTATTATGCATTGCAGAGACTCTTCACGTCCCAACTCCTTTCAAAAAACGTTAAACTGAAAATATATAAAACTATTATTCTACCAGTTATATTATATGGGTGCGAAACATGGACTCTTACTTTAAGGGAGGAAAGGAGATTACAAGTACTTTGGAAGATTTTTGGACCAAAGAGAGATGAACAGACATGTGAATGGAGAAGACTACATAACAATGAACTACATGATCTTTATAGGAAGCCAGATATAATAAGAACAGTTAAGTCTCGGAGACTGCGATGGGCAGGACATGTTGCACGTATGGGGAATGAAAGGCGTGTATGGAAGCTTCTTGTAGGAAAGCCAGGGGAAAACGTCCAGTCTGTAGACCAAGAATGAGGTGAGAGAATAACATTAACTATGATTTGAGGGAAGTAGATTATACAGGGAATGATTGGAAAGCATTAGCTCAGGATAGGGATGTATGGAGAGCTTATGTCCGCGCGGCCATGAACCTATGGGTTCGATAGTGCCAGTGAGTAAGTAAGTAAGTAAGTAAGTAAGTAAGTAAGTAAGTAAGTAAGTAAGTAAGTAAGTAAGTAAGTAAGTAAGTAAGTAAGTAAGTAAGTAAGTAAGTGAGTAAGTGAGTAAGTAAGTAAGTAAGTAAGTAAGTAAGTAAGTAAGTAAGTAAGTAAGTGAGTAAGTAAGTAAGTGAGTAAGTAAGTGAGTAAGTAAGTAAGTGAGTAAGTGAGTAAGTAAATGAGTAAGTAAGTAAGTAAGTAAGTAAGTAAGTAAGTAAGACAACTTGGTGGGATTGGCAAATATACGAAATAGAGAAAATAATTTGAGTTTATTTACATCCGAGTACAATTATTAAGAAGTCAATCGGTCTCAAAGAACAATACATTTAGAATTTATAAAACTTTAATTCACACAATGCTTATTTATTGTTCTGAAGTTTGGGGGGTTAAATAAGGATATTATTAACACACTCAATATTTTAAAGGGACATATTTAGGAAAATAATTGGAGCTGTTAAAATAAATAACAATAGCGACGACGATACACACAGGAATTTATTGGAGTTATTTCAATATAAGGAATATGGATAGGGAGGTGAAACAAGTATTATATACTTAACAAGGAAGGTCCAGACCTGAGGAAATAACAATAGATGGGTGGACTGTGTTTATAAAGGTTATGCTACGAAGAAGAATATAGAATTGGGAGGCAAATACCATTGAGTAGGAAAATCTGGATGAGATCCACTGGGGCGATAAACACCCATATAAGGCTGCAGGGCCAAATAAAAAAAATAATGATTTATTTAAACTTTCAGAGTTAAGGTCATAAGACCTTCTCTTTCACACAACTAATGAAAATATTAAATACAGAAAAAAAATCATAACATGGAATAAATAATTATAAGTACATATTTATGCGGGGGCACGCCGTAGCGTAGTGGTTAAGGCACTGCGCTACAAGCCGGAAGGTCGAGGGTTCAAGTCCCGGTGGGGTCAGGATTTTTAAACTGACCCAAACCTTCTGGCGGCACTATGGCCCTGGGGTCAACTCAGCCTCTAACGAAAATGAGTACCAGACGCTTATTCTGGGGTAAAGGCGGCCGTCACGCAGGGCTGACAACCCGGCTGACATCAAGTGCCGATTGTCCAGAAAAAGTGGGAGCCTTAACCTCCCACTACCCCAAGGGCCTCCTGAGGCCTGTTGTGGGAATACTTTATACATATTTATGCAAATAAAACTGGAATTAAAATGAATAAAGTTAATGTCATTAGAGACACAAAAAATCGGAAACCATCACCAAATTTGTCGAGAGATCAATTATAAATTAAATACATTTAAACTTCATTTAAAAGAAGCTAATGTCCGATAATCTCATGTGGTAAATAGAGTTCCACAATCTAGCTGTAGACAAATACGATTATGGTACAAAAATGTAATACTAATATACTGCATCTATGGCGTTTAATGTTTAGGGTGTCTGTCCAACATCCCAGTGGTCCGCGGTTCGATTACAGCATATAACATAATTTTGTAATATTGCTATATAGGGTGTGGAAAAGGGTTCACACAATCTAGTGAGCACTGTTAATGATTTGGTATATAGCAGAACCCTGTTGAAGAGAATGGAAATTAAGGTTGAGTGATTGTTTCCGCTAACCATGTCGACTGCTTAGCAGTTTCAGTCCCATTTCACTCTTCGGAATTATTATACCATGAAGTAAGAAATAATATCATGTAATCTCAATTAAAAACTGTTGGTTTTACTGTCATTTCAAAGAAAATTTTAATACTACAATTTTCAATGTATTCTACGGATACATATTAATAAAAGCCTGTAAGTTGAAATGTTATGAATACTGAAATAATGATATCGAGGAACTAAACGCACTTAACTCACAATGTCATCCAGTCGCAAATATTTGTTTTCATTCATTAGTAAAATGTGAATTATATAATCTTATGTCATATTTTGACAGGTGTAAAGAAATATATCGTATCGTTAAGAGAATATTCTGCAAATGCCCAATATGTTCTTGTACAATGGCCTATTTCAGTATGGAAACATTTGCAATCATCTAAATGTACATTTAGGGGGAAAAAAAAGAGCGGATTCTTGATCTCTAACATTTAAAGTTTTATCGTGCGATTCACACGAGTAAACTAATTGCACGGTAGAGCTACAATATGTCCCCCCTTCCTCCTATGAAGTACATTCTTTTATGCACAACAGACCAGCGAACGCTTAGCACAGTGCCTTATTTCTTGCTTGGTATGCAAGAAGTCACAGTTACAATTCCTGATGAGGTTAAAATTTTTAATTGTTACAATGGTTTCTATTTTATTCTGTCTGTCCACTCTTAATATAAAAAAGCGAATTACCAATTTGGAAGTATTATTATTACTATTATTTTCCATCATCTCTGGGCTATTATTAGGCAAGACTTGACCTATGTAAACTACATATTTTAATTGAAGGATGAAACTTTTTACTCACTAATGCGTAATAAATACATACATATATGAAGCTATATTATATTTTATTGCACAAATGTATAGAATTGTTATTATTAAAACGTAGTACTGCACACATAATTAAATTTATACCGGTAGCAAATAGTGTTATAGAGTTTATGAAGGCAGGAATATTACTGAAAATAGTGTAAAGTGGATGTAGATTACATGGCTAGAATTAAATGTTATAGGATGCGTTTTGCGGAATTACAAATAAATTACAAAAAAAATCATTGTCGAGGGATTTGAAGCCTAGTTCTCATACATATTTATTTTTCCGTAATTGATTTAACGATCTACGATACTCGAATGACGGATAGTGGTCGTCTAAATCGTGGCCGTCTTGTTTACTTTTACACCATGCACAAGAGTTGGACTTTATTCGAAATGTCGCAATTTGAGTAATATCGTATACGACGAACACACGTAAAAAACATGTCTCCTTCACTGCTCTTTAACTATTTAAGACGATTAAAACCAAATACAACGTATTTAAAACATTTATCAAGGTGTTATCTCGTGAACCACAGCTTCAGCTCCTCGAGCAAGCGCAGTGGGTCATAACAGGGACTTGCGTTTTGAAGTCGCTCACTTTTTTTTTCGAAGTGTACATAATTTTTTCATGAATTTGCTTTTTTAATAAATAAATATTAACTCGGAGTGTACATAACATATTCAATCAGGAATACAAAACACGCCACTAAATATGCTCCTCACAATTAACTTGCTCGTGTGGAATGTTGAAGTATTTCAAGATAAAATACGAGTAAAACTTACCGTATTACAAAAAATACAGAACAATTAAACATTACCACATAGGAACGCAACTTTCGTCAAGATGTGAATAAACCACAGTAAAATGAAATAACGATTTTGTAAGTAAACAAACAGAATCAATAGAAATAATAAGTTATCAGTTTGCCTACTTATTTCATTATAAGGTTAAATAAAACTAAATTATTTAGTCTTACAAAAATCTATTTTTAATAGTTGTAAATGTAAATTGCTTTTCATTTTGTTAATTGCTAGTACTGATTGAAACAACATTCATTTGATCCATTGTTACAAGAAATAATAAAAATTGCATAACTGTAAAATTATGCAAATATTAATTTTCGTTGGCATAATATGTTGGCATAATATATTTTTAAAAATTCAATTGTTAGTCGTATTTCATTTTTAAATATTTTTTGTAATAATTAAACGTTCCAAACGAGCAAGTTCAGTGCGAACTTGAGGCGTCGTTTTGTATCAGTTGTTGAACAGATTATATGTAATACATGTATAGTACATCATTTATTAAAAACATTAAATTCGATATGTTACGAAATAAAATTACCCACAATGCAAATATTGAAAATGTTTGATGAATCCGTTTCGAATCTCAACTAATCCGTTAAAATATCATTTTGAATAATTGTAAGTAAACCTGGTGAGATGAGGTACCTTGCTGGGCAAAGCGGAATGAAGGGACAACACGTGTTAGAAGAGATCCCAGCGGTAATTCAATATATATATCAGTAATCGGGTCAATAGTACGGGAAATCCGATCTACCTCATGAACTGGTTTATTTCACGATTCAATGCAATTTATTGCAGACTAATATTAAATAGTTTTTTCCATGTGTTGTATAGTATTACCACATTAGTTTATCTGTATACACATGCCTCCTTGATCAAATCAAAACAACGGCATTCTCAAGATTCTAAAACTAAAAAGTGGAGATAAACAAGTGAAACACTTACGGAAACTCTCGTTGAGTGTTAGAAAAGTAATGCGATTAATGACAGTAGAATTTAGTTCCCATTGTAATTAGTTTTTTATAGTAATTTAACAATGTAAAATTAATATAACGAGGATTAATACCCCTTTGTCGACAATGTATGCACAGTGACTAGTATATTTTCTCCGTCACGGGTGGTAGATGATGTAGGTTAACCAACTGTAAACAAAAGGGACAGGGCTACGTAAAAGAAGCTAATACAGTTCAATACAAGAGTCAAGTAACGATATCCATAATTTAAAAAATCGATAATATTTTTGTGGTCAACTTTTTTATCGACTTCAAAAGTTTATAAAAATATTGATTAGGACTGTCTGACGAAATTACTCCCATATTCAGCACACGTCCCGACATAATCCAAATATAATGTTCACCCATATATTGATGTATTTGCGAATAAATTTATTGTAACATTTAGATTTTAGCAGAGATGTTGCATTGGGAGGCTTCCATTTAGTGTATTTTTTATGAAATTTCTAAATTCAATTCTCTATTTATACTTTGTGAAATAATATATAGGTGCGTTCAATGATTTTACACATATCTTCAAAGAACTCCGATTGAAGTGGTAAATGCTCACGTATGCCCTTCTTTATGTAATGATGCAATGAGTGTTTTACGTTTTCTGTTGGTACTGCAGAGTTGTTTCAAGAGTTTTCGTATCTCCTTACAATCTCTGACTTCTGAGAAACATAACTTAACTTACTGCATTTTCGTCATTCTATAATGAAATGATCTGTACTAAATTCTTCCAATAACTGATATAAAATACCTTCATTTGATATTGACAATGATGATAAGCATGGACATCCACTTATATGTTCTGCGATGAAACGGATCGTGAGGAGGGCCTTCCTTGCATGTTTGGTTTTGAAGCTCGTGTGCACACAATATATATTAACATAAACACTATAGAAACTCTCATAAACTTCAAGTAAGCCAAATGCGCTTCTTACGATCATTGTTAGGAGTTAATAGACTGGATCACCAAAGTAACACTATTATCAGAGGAAAACTTGGAGTAACAAGTTTAAATGAAGATATACAAAGATACCAACAAGAATGGAAAAATCATCTGAGGAGAATGGCAAAAAATAGACTTCCAAAATTGGCATTCCAATATACCCCAACTGGACATAGGGACCAAGGAAGACCAAAACATCGGTGGAAAGATCAAGACCATCTTCGCTAGGTTTACCGTACAGGCCACATGGCCTAAAACGAACTTGTTCATGATGATGATGAATGATAAACACTATAGTAGTTTACCAACTCGTCACACAGTCTCATCGCCTGGACGCACACTATGGTGATGAATGTACCCTGTTTAGCTCTAATCAAACACCAGTGATGTCAAGTGGATTACACGTAGCTAGATTTCTTCTTCAGAGCATATACCTCCCGACTCTGATAATTAATTATTTTAATATTCTCAAAACAATGCATATCCTCATGTAAACGATGTCTATGTGTTCTCTTTTATGTTACAATTCGAACGTGTCTATTGTTTCTGCCATATTGTGAAATGTATATTTTAAAGAAAACAGAGATGGTTAATAAAACAACTTAATACTCAAAATTGTAATCCGAAACAATTAACTGTACATTAGATAGGTGAGAAATTTGTGTGTCGCTAGTTATATCGCTATCTATGAAGAACATCGCAAAGGAAAGCTTTTATCGTGTATGTCTACTAATTGTATTTTATAAGTAAATTATGTAAGAGAGCGTTTTAATGTCTTCTCCATAATGAGTGTCAGTTATTTAACCCTAATATTATTCCGCACGAATTCTAAATTCGTATTTGTTAACATATCTTTTCACTACACTCTTCCTTTTTCTGAGGAAAATACTTAAAAGTAATACATTTTAAACGGATCTGTGCTCAAAATTATGAGAATGTAAAGGCCAATAGAAAGATGCATTTGGCGGAGGATTGCTTTAGATATTGCGTCCTGTTTATATCCAATGTTTAAGTTTACTTACAGATGACAGTATAAAGCAATAAATGTTTTCTATCTTGTTTATCTCGTGCGTACATAAGGTACTACAGCTTATTCGTGCTATTTATTCATTACAATCAAAAAGTAGTATTCCCTGCAGTAAACATGAGGCATCGGAGATCAGAAACAATAAGAGATGTAACAAAACTCATAGAAATGTTACATAATAAGTGTGAAAGTCTACAATATTATAAGAATTTGTCAACAAATCTCGATCAACAATTTAAGGAATTATTTATTGATATCGAGTTCAAAATCTCTCGAAAGCCGTCATAAAAATGGCCGACTAAAGAAGAATACTGAACGTTCTGAAATAAATATTATCAGGACCGTAAAGAAGAATCCAAGGATAACTGCGCCTAACATCATTTCTGGACTGAAAAATAATTTGAAAATTGATGTATGTGATATTGCTGTTAGAAGATACCTACGATCGAACGGCCTGCAGAAAATACTACATAAATAAAAACAACAGAAAGAAAATATTGGAATTTGGTAAATCATTTGAAATCTGGGCTCTGCATTCGAACAAAGTTGTTGACAGATGAGAGCAAATTTAATACATTCACGTCAAATGGAAGTGTTTCAGTGCGAGAAAGAAGAACGAAAAAACTTAATTCTCGCGATGTTCTTTCTACAGTGAAGTTTGGAGGTGGGTCTGTATTAATATGGGATGCATGACTGCAGCTGGTGTAAGGAATCGGTATTTCATTGATGAAAAAATGGGTGCTATGATGTATACAAATATTCTGAAAAACCAAACTCCATCAATGCACCGAAAATTTAGGTTTGAATAATTATTTTCTGTTCTTGCAAGACAACGATCCAAAATATACAGTTTACTGTGTACCAAGTTTTGGTTTCTTTACAATAAACCAAAATGCATGAAAATCCCACCTCTATCTCCTCACATTAACCCAATAGAGTAGGTTTGGGATTATCTTGAAAGGTAAATTCAAGGAAGGTCTATATCCTCAAAGGAGGAATTGAAAACAGCTCTAATGGAAAAATTGCGTTAAATCCCTTCTAATTAGACTCAGAAGTTCTCCAACTGCCCCGCAGACTAGAATAGTGATAGCATCAAAGATATATATATATATATCATACTGTTATGTGTCGCGCATAGCGACGTTCGAATTGCGCGGGCGAGTTAGATTACCCGCAAGCCGGCAGAATTGTCTGGAGTGTGTTGCCAGATGGTTCTATCGGTGTCTCTCATGTTTGGAGAAGGATCCATTTCTAGAGGATTCTGGGCGTCGAAGTTACTCGAAGCCGTTTCCACAGCTTTCCTCGCGCTTATATAAGAGCGAAGGCAGGCCGGCGAGTCAGTTTTGTATTTGACGCCGGCGATGATCAGTCAGTCTGCGATAACGAGTTGTGTGGTGAACAGTGGATCATTAGTTGCGGCGAATTTATTTATCAGTGAGTGGAAAATTGCTCTAACTGAGATAACAATTAAAAGAAGATTCTTAGTGATTTGTATCTGTAAACAGTAGTTTGTTGACAATTGAAGAATTCAATAAAGTGTTTAGAGAAATTGTAATAAATTAATTGTGCTCATTTACGCCTAAATAACCTAGAAGGAAAATCGAGGCTGCAGTGTCACAATATATTAGGGTCTATTTTCTGTAAGGAATCTTAATTAATAATTTAATAAGAAACGAGTCTATGTATAATGTTATAACATCTGACCATCATTATCATCAATATCATATTCATCTCATTAGATTAAGTTTAGGTTTAAGGCCTCTCCTGGCGCATCATTACCCATCGTCATCGCCCATCATATCATTGGGACAGCTTTCACCCCCACCTTCCAGGCGCCCCAACGTCAGAAGAGGGTTACAATACGCCAATGCCAGAAGAGAATACCAGAAAGTCGAAATGAGACAAACTGGTGACATTGAACAAAAAAAAATTATAGGATATAAATTACGGTAGGTCTATGCTATGCACGTTGTTGAGTTTGTAATTAACTAAGCAAAATAAACGACTGGCACTATCAAACACGGATGTACACGTCCGCGTGGACATTATCTCTCCATACATCCATATCCTGACCAATATTTTTCCGGTCATTTCCTGTATAATTATCCCCCCCTAAAATTATGGTTGTTGTTATTCTCCTACATCATTCTTGAAATCAACCTACTGGTTGCATTCCCTCTGGTTTCGTCATAATACGGAGATTTCCATGTCACATTCTAACATTCCCCATTCGTGTCACGTGTCTGCCCATAACGGCATTTGACAATTGTTATTACCCATGAACACCATGTTGCTCATTATTATGTACATCTGTCACTTCTTCTCTCTTCGGTGCAAACATTTTCCTGGTCATTTTATTCTCAAATACTGTACTACAATATTTACCTCCTATCTTAAATTGAGAAATCATTTTTCGCATCCATGTAACATAAATGAGAATCACGTTTTATATATTTTCAGTTTAACGTTTTATTTGTTGTAATGGCAGCCTAATGACATTCATTTGTTGAATTGAGTATTTCACGAGTCCCTGTAATGAGTTGAGTAATGAGTAATTCTGCCCGAGGGTAGTTCCTTCACTGCAATCATAGCATTTTCATGCTATGCTTTGCAGCTTTACTAGGGAATTATATGTGTAGTAGCTTCCCGTTGCTTTCCACACCGGTGAAGGATGATGATTATAATGATAAGGGTGATGATGATAATGGCCGGATGATTTTCGGGGACCATTGGGCCCTAAACGTCCTGAAATTTGTCTTACAGGCGAGGAAAAACCCCGAAAAAACCTCACCCAGGAGCCTGTCCCGACCGGGAATCGAACTCGGGCCCGCTGCGTGACAATACAGCACGCTACCTCGAGACCACAGCGGTGGGTTTGTAACCATAAGCATATGTTTATTTTTTTTTATTCTACTTCCAAAATAGGCCCTACATTTTCAGGATCAGGCATGCTTTTTCTTTACCATTTCGAAAGCGTTATAACACAACTTGAATACACGTTACAAATTGCAATATCAGGTGAAAAACTATATTGATATCACAACTACACGAGAAGATAATTTCCTGTTATTTGTCAGCGACGTTATTTTGTTAAAAATGTATAGACATTGTCATTTCTGAGATATCGTTTTCCAATATGTAGCCATTAGAATGGAAAGACACGAGTAATAATAATTCTCTATACGGTACATGCTTTTCGTAGGTTGAGCGCTTATTTTCACCTTATACCTTAATACGTAATGATTTCAGGAGTGGTGACCAGTCGATTCCCTGGTGTAGCGATTCTGACGAACCTTAGGTCTATATACTTTTATTATTTCAACGATTCTTAAGACTTTTACAACTTTCTTCCTTCTTCTGCCTTTTATGTTCGTACGTTCATTTATTTCTTCCTATTTTTCTAATAGTTACTGGCTACTGGTATTCTGGAAGATGGACCTGCTTGTTTCGGAGACCTAGTTGTTCTTAGTATTCTGAATGTCTTCATGACGTCATGTTTTGTTTAACACCTCTTGTGAATGTTCTCTCGAAGACATTTACTACTATATTTAAGTGCCATCTCTGGAACTCATACAGGTGAACCTTATATGTTCTAAGATTCTGGAATGCCGCAAGTCCGGAACGAGATTTTCTATACCAATTTAAGAAAATCTCATGATTAATTTTACTCACAGATACATTAAAAGTTAATGCGATCTGACATCGTTTGTAGACTTGTAAACACAATAAAGAAAGATAGAAATAAACAAAGAAAGAAAGTTTAGTGTTTATAGAGGTAACAAAAAAAACTGAGTGTCTACTTATAATCTGGTCTGTGCTATTTAGTTTAAGACAATATTTTGCTAAGCAGGTCAAACTTTTCTTCATGCGTATATTATGTCATTGGTGCATGACATCCTGCTGTTATATCAACTGGAAGTATTAAACTGTTAGTGTGAATGCATGTGTATGAAAACGTTCTCAAAAGTCTTTATATATTACATAGGCCTACATAGGACAGTATTTACCACAAGGAATATTCACACTTTAAAACTTTAATAAGTTAGAAATGACATATTTTGAGTCACAAACCTATGGTTTTCATAGATAAAAATTTACAGGGATTTATTGGTGCTTTACTTTAAAATGATGGCGAATATTGGTCTAATTTTGACACAGTGCATAGCATACGTGAAATATATATATATATATATATATTTATTTGGTACTTATGATTCCTTGGTCTGTTTTAGCAAAAAATTGTAAACAAGAAACGGAATGAAATAAATTTTTTTAAAATAATATTAGGGAAGGACGATTGGCAACATCCCAAGGAGTATTTTATGCATTTTATTGAAGAAATAATAAAAAAAAGGTTGTTTCATTTCACGTCCCATGTATTCTGTGTGAAAATTAGACTAATATTTGGCATAGTATAAAATACTCCATTAATGAATTTTTGCGGAAAGATGCTTTTTTGTGATAAAACCATACATTTATTACCGAAATATCATAATACATGTTTTATTATACTCACCACAAGGAATTCAAAATTAAAATATGCGCACTTACATTATTTTTATCATTAAACACCCTTCGGTTGGGGAAACCTGTATAGCAACACAAATACTACTTGTATATATACTTATAACGTGTGCAGGACACTTTGGTTGCAAGTTAAATTAAATTGTTTCTATTGCCAGTGTTAGTTAGTTAGTGAGTTTTGATTATATATATATATATATATATATATATGTTATTAATAACAAAACTCACTAACTAACTCACTGGTTGGTTCAGCAGTAGCGTTTGAGACCCTCATCCAGGAGGCTCTTTATTTAAAAACTGTGCAGACCAATCTAATAGTATTTTACCTCGTTTTCGTCAGTCAACATAACCCATTACATCATAATCACCATTTTATAATGTCGTTAAAAATTACTGAACACACGACTACACACTATATAGGCTACCATCCCCTGTTTACATCTAATGATTCCATCCGATATGAGCTTAGATATTAAAGCGTAGGCCCCTATATAAATAAGTATGGATTAATTCATATACACAGACACACCATCCCCTGTTTACATCTAATGATTCCATCCGATATGAGCTTAGATATTAAAGCGTAGGCCCCTATATAAATAAGTATGGATTAATTCATATACACAGACACACCATCCCCTGTTTACATCTAATGATTCCATCCGATATGAGCTTAGATATTAAAGCGTAGGCCCCTATATAAATAAGTATGGATTAATTCATATACACAGACACACCATCCCCTGTTTACATCTAATGATTCCATCCGATATGAGCTTAGATATTAAAGCGTAGGCCCCTATATAAATAAGTATGGATTAATTCATATACACAGACACACCATCCCCTGTTTACATCTAATGATTCCATCCGATATGAGCTTAGATATTAAAGCGTAGGCCCCTATATAAATAAGTATGGATTAATTCATATACACAGACACACACCATCCCCTGTTTACATCTAATGATTCCATCCGATATGAGCTTAGATATTAAAGCGTAGGCCCCTATATAAATAAGTATGGATTAATTCATATACACAGACACACCATCCCCTGTTTACATCTAATGATTCCATCCGATATGAGCTTAGATATTAAAGCGTAGGCCCCTATATAAATAAGTATGGATTAATTCATATACACAGACACACCATCCCCTGTTTACATCTAATGATTCCATCCGATATGAGCTTAGATATTAAAGCGTAGGCCCCTATATAAATAAGTATGGATTAATTCATATACACAGACACACACCATCCCCTGTTTACATCTAATGATTCCATCCGATATGAGCTTAGATATTAAAGCGTAGGCCCCTATATAAATAAGTATGGATTAATTCATATACACAGACACACCATCCCCTGTTTACATCTAATGATTCCATCCGATATGAGCTTAGATATTAAAGCGTAGGCCCCTATATAAATAAGTATGGATTAATTCATATACACAGACACACCATCCCCTGTTTACATCTAATGATTCCATCCGATATGAGCTTAGATATTAAAGCGTAGGCCCCTATATAAATAAGTATGGATTAATTCATATACACAGACACACCATCCCCTGTTTACATCTAATGATTCCATCCGATATGAGCTTAGATATTAAAGCGTAGGCCCCTATATAAATAAGTATGGATTAATTCATATACACAGACACACCATCCCCTGTTTACATCTAATGATTCCATCCGATATGAGCTTAGATATTAAAGCGTAGGCCCCTATATAAATAAGTATGGATTAATTCATATACACAGACACACCATCCCCTGTTTACATCTAATGATTCCATCCGATATGAGCTTAGATATTAAAGCGTAGGCCCCTATATAAATAAGTATGGATTAATTCATATACACAGACACACCATCCCCTGTTTACATCTAATGATTCCATCCGATATGAGCTTAGATATTAAAGCGTAGGCCCCTATATAAATAAGTATGGATTAATTCATATACACAGACACACCATCCCCTGTTTACATCTAATGATTCCATCCGATATGAGCTTAGATATTAAAGCGTAGGCCCCTATATAAATAAGTATGGATTAATTCATATACACAGACACACACCATCCCCTGTTTACATCTAATGATTCCATCCGATATGAGCTTAGATATTAAAGCGTAGGCCCCTATATAAATAAGTATGGATTAATTCATATACACAGACACACCATCCCCTGTTTACATCTAATGATTCCATCCGATATGAGCTTAGATATTAAAGCGTAGGCCCCTATATAAATAAGTATGGATTAATTCATATACACAGACACACCATCCCCTGTTTACATCTAATGATTCCATCCGATATGAGCTTAGATATTAAAGCGTAGGCCCCTATATAAATAAGTATGGATTAATTCATATACACAGACACACCATCCCCTGTTTACATCTAATGATTCCATCCGATATGAGCTTAGATATTAAAGCGTAGGCCCCTATATAAATAAGTATGGATTAATTCATATACACAGACACACCATCCCCTGTTTACATCTAATGATTCCATCCGATATGAGCTTAGATATTAAAGCGTAGGCCCCTATATAAATAAGTATGGATTAATTCATATACACAGACACACCATCCCCTGTTTACATCTAATGATTCCATCCGATATGAGCTTAGATATTAAAGCGTAGGCCCCTATATAAATAAGTATGGATTAATTCATATACACAGACACACCATCCCCTGTTTACATCTAATGATTCCATCCGATATGAGCTTAGATATTAAAGCGTAGGCCCCTATATAAATAAGTATGGATTAATTCATATACACAGACACACCATCCCCTGTTTACATCTAATGATTCCATCCGATATGAGCTTAGATATTAAAGCGTAGGCCCCTATATAAAATAAGTATGGATTAATTCATATACACAGACCACACCATCCCCTGTTTACATCTAATGATTCCATCCGATATGAGCTTAGATATTAAAGCGTAGGCCCCTATATAAATAAGTATGGATTAATTCATATACACAGACACACCATCCCCTGTTTACATCTAATGATTCCATCCGATATGAGCTTAGATATTAAAGCGTAGGCCCCTATATAAATAAGTATGGATTAATTCATATACACAGACACACCATCCCCTGTTTACATCTAATGATTCCATCCGATATGAGCTTAGATATTAAAGCGTAGGCCCCTATATAAATAAGTATGGATTAATTCATATACACAGACACACCATCCCCTGTTTACATCTAATGATTCCATCCGATATGAGCTTAGATATTAAAGCGTAGGCCCCTATATAAATAAGTATGGATTAATTCATATACACAGACACACCCATCCCCTGTTTACATCTAATGATTCCATCCGATATGAGCTTAGATATTAAAGCGTAGGCCCCTATATAAATAAGTATGGATTAATTCATATACACAGACACACCATCCCCTGTTTACATCTAATGATTCCATCCGATATGAGCTTAGATATTAAAGCGTAGGCCCCTATATAAATAAGTATGGATTAATTCATATACACAGACACACCATCCCCTGTTTACATCTAATGATTCCATCCGATATGAGCTTAGATATTAAAGCGTAGGCCCCTATATAAATAAGTATGGATTAATTCATATACACAGACACACCATCCCCTGTTTACATCTAATGATTCCATCCGATATGAGCTTAGATATTAAAGCGTAGGCCCCTATATAAATAAGTATGGATTAATTCATATACACAGACACACCATCCCCTGTTTACATCTAATGATTCCATCCGATATGAGCTTAGATATTAAAGCGTAGGCCCCTATATAAATAAGTATGGATTAATTCATATACACAGACACACCATCCCCTGTTTACATCTAATGATTCCATCCGATATGAGCTTAGATATTAAAGCGTAGGCCCCTATATAAATAAGTATGGATTAATTCATATACACAGACACACCATCCCCTGTTTACATCTAATGATTCCATCCGATATGAGCTTAGATATTAAAGCGTAGGCCCCTATATAAATAAGTATGGATTAATTCATATAACACAGACACACCATCCCCTGTTTACATCTAATGATTCCATCCGATATGAGCTTAGATATTAAAGCGTAGGCCCCTATATAAATAAGTATGGATTAATTCATATACACAGACACACCATCCCCTGTTTACATCTAATGATTCCATCCGATATGAGCTTAGATATTAAAGCGTAGGCCCCTATATAAATAAGTATGGATTAATTCATATACACAGACACACCCATCCCCTGTTTACAATCTAATGATTCCATCCGATATGAGCTTAGATATTAAAGCGTAGGCCCCTATATAAATAAGTATGGATTAATTCATATACACAGACACACCATCCCCTGTTTACATCTAATGATTCCATCCGATATGAGCTTAGATATTAAAGCGTAGGCCCCTATATAAATAAGTATGGATTAATTCATATACACAGACACACCATCCCCTGTTTACATCTAATGATTCCATCCGATATGAGCTTAGATATTAAGCGTAGGCCCCTATATAAATAAGTATGGATTAATTCATATACACAGACACACCATCCCCTGTTTACATCTAATGATTCCATCCGATATGAGCTTAGATATTAAAGCGTAGGCCCCTATATAAATAAGTATGGATTAATTCATATACACAGACACACCATCCCCTGTTTACATCTAATGATTCCATCCGATATGAGCTTAGATATTAAAGCGTAGGCCCCTATATAAATAAGTATGGATTAATTCATATACACAGACACACCATCCCCTGTTTACATCTAATGATTCCATCCGATATGAGCTTAGATATTAAAGCGTAGGCCCCTATATAAATAAGTATGGATTAATTCATATACACAGACACACCATCCCCTGTTTACATCTAATGATTCCATCCGATATGAGCTTAGATATTAAAGCGTAGGCCCCTATATAATAAGTATGGATTAATTCATATACACAGACACACCATCCCCTGTTTACATCTAATGATTCCATCCGATATGAGCTTAGATATTAAAGCGTAGGCCCCTATATAAATAAGTATGGATTAATTCATATACACAGACACAACCATCCCCTGTTTACATCTAATGATTCCATCCGATATGAGCTTAGATATTAAAGCGTAGGCCCCTATATAAATAAGTATGGATTAATTCATATACACAGACACACACCATCCCCTGTTTACATCTAATGATTCCATCCGATATGAGCTTAGATATTAAAGCGTAGGCCCCTATATAAATAAGTATGGATTAATTCATATACACAGACACACCATCCCCTGTTTACATCTAATGATTCCATCCGATATGAGCTTAGATATTAAAGCGTAGGCCCCTATATAAATAAGTATGGATTAATTCATATACACAGACACACCATCCCCTGTTTACATCTAATGATTCCATCCGATATGAGCTTAGATATTAAAGCGTAGGCCCCTATATAAATAAGTATGGATTAATTCATATACACAGACCACACCATCCCCTGTTTACATCTAATGATTCCATCCGATATGAGCTTAGATATTAAAGCGTAGGCCCCTATATAAATAAGTATGGATTAATTCATATACACAGACACACCATCCCCTGTTTACATCTAATGATTCCATCCGATATGAGCTTAGATATTAAAGCGTAGGCCCCTATATAAATAAGTATGGATTAATTCATATACACAGACACACCATCCCCTGTTTACATCTAATGATCCATCCGATATGAGCTTAGATATTAAAGCGTAGGCCCCTATATAAATAAGTATGGATTAATTCATATACACAGACACACCATCCCCTGTTTACATCTAATGATTCCATCCGATATGAGCTTAGATATTAAAGCGTAGGCCCCTATATAAATAAGTATGGATTAATTCATATACACAGACACACCATCCCCTGTTTACATCTAATGATTCCATCCGATATGAGCTTAGATATTAAAGCGTAGGCCCCTATATAAATAAGTATGGATTAATTCATATACACAGACACACCATCCCCTGTTTACATCTAATGATTCCATCCGATATGAGCTTAGATATTAAGCGTAGGCCCCTATATAAATAAGTATGGATTATTCATATACACAGACAACACCATCCCCTGTTTACATCTAATGATTCCATCCGATATGAGCTTAGATATTAAAGCGTAGGCCCTATATAAAATAAGTATGGATTAATTCATATACACAGACACACCATCCCCTGTTTACATCTAATGATTCCATCCGATATGAGCTTAGATATTAAAGCGTAGGCCCCTATATAAATAAGTATGGATTAATTCATATACACAGACACACCATCCCCTGTTTACATCTAATGATTCCATCCGATATGAGCTTAGATATTAAAGCGTAGGCCCCTATATAAATAAGTATGGATTAATTCATATACACAGACACACATCCCCTGTTTATATCTAATGATTCCATCCGATATGAGCTTAGATATTAAAGCGTAGGCCCCTATATAATAAGTATGGATTAATTCATATACACAGACACAACCATCCCCTGTTTACATCTAATGATTCCATCCGATATGAGCTTAGATATAAAGCGTAGGCCCCTATATAAATAAGTATGGATTAATTCATATACACAGACACACCATCCCCTGGTTTACATCTAATGATTCCATCCGATCTGAGCTTAGATTTAAAGCGTAGGCCCCTATATAAATAAGTATGGATTAATTCATATACACAGAACACACCATCCCCTGTTTACATCTAATGATTCCATCCGATATGAGCTTAGATATTAAAGCGTAGGCCCCTATATAAATAAGTATGGATTAATTCATATACACAGACACACCATCCCCTGTTTACATCTAATGATCCATCCGATATGAGCTTAGA
Organism: Diploptera punctata; assembly: GCA_030220185.1. Lineage (NCBI taxonomy): Eukaryota > Metazoa > Arthropoda > Insecta > Blattodea > Blaberidae > Diploptera > Diploptera punctata. The sequence continues at coordinate 102,813 of JASPKZ010009251.1, forward strand.
TATTAAAGCGTAGGCCCCTATATAAATAAGTATGGATTAATTCATATACACAGACACACACCATCCCCTGTTTACATCTAATGATTCCATCCGATATGAGCTTAGATATTAAAGCGTAGGCCCCTATATAAATAAGTATGGATTAATTCATATACACAGACACACCATCCCCTGTTTACATCTAATGATTCCATCCGATATGAGCTTAGATATTAAAGCGTAGGCCCCCTATATAAATAAGTATGGATTAATTCATATACACAGACACACATCCCCTGTTTACATCTAATGATTCCATCCGATATGAGCTTAGATATTAAAGCGTAGCCCCTATATAAATAAGTATGGATTAATTCATATACACAGACACACCATCCCCTGTTTACATCTAATGATTCCATCCGATATGAGCTTAGATATTAAAGCGTAGGCCCCTATATAAATAAGTATGGATTAATTCATATACACAAGACACACCATCCCCTGTTTACATCTAATGATTCCATCCGATATGAGCTTAGATATTAAAGCGTAGGCCCCTATATAAATAAGTATGGATTAATTCATATACACAGACACACCATCCCCTGTTTACATCTAATGATTCCATCCGATATGAGCTTAGATATAAAGCGTAGGCCCTATATAAATAAGTATGGATTAATTCATATACACAGACACACCATCCCCTGTTTACATCTAATGATTCCATCCGATATGAGCTTAGATATTAAAGCGTAGGCCCCTATATAAATAAGTATGGATTAATTCATATACACAGACACACCATCCCCTGTTTTACATCTAATGATTCCATCCGATATGAGCTTAGATATTAAAGCGTAGGCCCCTATATAATAAGTATGGAGTTAATTCATATACACACGACACACCATCCCCTGTTTACATCTAATGATTCCATCCGATATGAGCTTAGATATTAAAGCGTAGGCCCCTATATAAATAAGTATGGATTAATTCATATACACAGACACACACCATCCCCTGTTTACATCTAATGATTCCATCCGATATGAGCTTAGATATTAAAGCGTAGGCCCCTATATAAATAAGTATGGATTAATTCATATACACAGACACACCATCCCCTGTTTACATCTAATGATTCCATCCGATATGAGCTTAGATATTAAAGCGTAGGCCCCTATATAAATAAAGTATGGATTAATTCATATACACAGACACACCATCCCCCTGTTTACATCTAATGATTCCATCCGATATGAGGTTAGATATTAAAGCGTAGGCCCCTATATAAATAAGTATGGATTAATTCATATACACAGACACACACCATCCCCTGTTTACATCTAATGATTCCATCCGATATGAGCTTAGATATTAAAGCGTAGGCCCCTATATAAATAAGTATGGATTAATTCATATACAACAGACACACCATCCCCTGTTTACATCTAATGATTCCATCCGATATGAGCTTAGATATTAAAGCGTAGGCCCCTATATAAATAAGTATGGATTAATTCATATACACAGACACACCATCCCCTGTTTACATCTAATGATTCCATCCGATATGAGCTTAGATATTAAAGCGTAGGCCCCTATATAAATAAGTATGGATTAAATTCATATACACAGACACACCATCCCCTGTTTACATCTAATGATTCCATCCGATATGAGCTTAGATATTAAAGCGTAGGCCCCTATATAAATAGTATGGATTAATTCATATACACGACACACCATCCCCTGTTTACATCTAATGATTCCATCCGATATGAGCTTAGATATTAAAGCGTAGGCCCCTATATAATAAGTATGGATTAATTCATATACACAGACACACCATCCCCCTGTTTACATCTAATGATTCCATCCGATATGAGCTTAGATATTAAAGCGTAGGCCCCTATATAAATAAGTATGGATTAATTCATATACACAGACCACCATCCCCTGTTTACATCTAATGATTCCATCCGATATGAGCTTAGATATTAAAGCGTAGGCCCTATATAAATAAGTATGGATTAATTCATATACACAGACAAACCATCCCCGTTTACATCTAATGATTCCATCCGATATGAGCTTAGATATTAAGCGTAGGCCCCTATATAAATAAGTATGGATTAATTCATATACACAGACACACACCATCCCCTGTTTTTACATCTAATGATTCCATCCGATATGAGCTTAGATATTAAAGCGTAGGCCCCTATATAAATAAGTATGGATTAATTCATATACACAGACACACACCATCCCCTGTTTACATCTAATGATTCCATCCGATATGAGCTTAGATATTAAAGCGTAGGCCCCTATATAAATAAGTATGGATTAATTCATATACACAGAACACACCATCCCCTGTTTACATCTAATGATTCCATCCGATATGAGCTTAGATATTAAAGCGTAGGCCCTATATAAATAAAGTATGGATTAATTCATATACACAGACACACCATCCCCCTGTTTTACATCTAATGATTCCATCCGATATGAGCTTAGATATTAAAGCGTAGGCCCCTATATAAATAAGTATGATTAATTCATATACACAGACGACACCATCCCCCTGTTACATCTAAATGATTCCCATCCGATATGAGCTTAGATATTAAACGTAGGCCCCTATATCAATAAGTATAAGGATTAATTCTATACACACACAACCACCATCCCCTGTTTACATCTAATGATTTCCATCCGATATGAGCTTAGATATTAAAGCGTAGGCCCCTATATAAATAAGTATGGATTAATTCATATACACAGACACACCATCCCCTGTTTACATCTAATGATTCCATCCGATATGAGCTTAGATATTAAAGCGTAGGCCCCTATATAAATAAGTATGGATTAATTCATATACACAGACACACCACACCATCCCCTTTTTACATCTAATGATTCCATCCGATATGAGCTTAGATATTAAAGCGTAGGCCCCTATATAAATAAGTATGGATAAATTCATATACACAGACACACCATCCCCTGTTTACATCTAATGATTCCATCCGATATGAGCTTAGATATTAAGCGTAGGCCCCTATATAAATAAGTAATGGATTATTCATATACACAGACACACCATCGCCTGTTTACATCTAATGATTCCATCCGATAATGAGCTTAGAATTATTAAAGCGTGCCCCCTATATAAATAAGTATGGATTAATTCATATACACAGACACACCATCCCCTGTTTACATCTAATGATTCATCCGATATGAGCTAAGATATTAAAGCGTAGGCCCAAACAAAAAAAATAAGTATGGATTAATTCATATACAACAGACAACACCATCCCCCTGTTTACATCTAATATTCCATCCGATATGAGCTTAGATATTAAAGCGTAGGCCCCTATATAAATAAGTATGGATTAATTCATATACACAAGACACACCACTCCCCTGTTGTACATCTAATGATTCCATCCGATATGAGCTTAGATATTAAAGCGTAGGCCCCTATATAATAAGTAGGGATTAATTCATATACACAGACACACCATCCCCTGTTTTACATCTAATGATTCCATCCGATATGAGCTTAGATATTAAAAGCGTAGGCCCCCTATATAAAATAAGTATGGATTAATTCATAGACACAGACACACCATCCCCTGTTTCATCTAATAGTCCATCCTATAGAGCTTAGATATTAAACGTAGAGCCTATAATAATAGGTATGTGATTAATTCATATACACAGACAACCATCCCCTGTTTACATCTAATGATTCCATCCGATATGAGCTTAGGATATAAAGCGTAGGCCCCTATATAATAAGTAATGGATTAATTCATATACACAGACACACCATCCCCTTTTACATCTATGAATTCCATCGATATGAGGCTAGATATTAAGCGTCGGCCTCTATATAATAATTAATGGGATTAATTCAATACACAGACCCACCATCCCCTGTTTAATCTAATGATTCCATCCGATATGGAGATTAGATATTAAAGCGTAGGCCCCTAATATAAATAGTATGGATTCATTCATATATCCACAGACACACCATCCCCTGTTACAATCTAATGATTCCATCCGATATGAGCCTAGATATTAAAGCGTAAGGCCCTATATAAATCAGTAGCGTATTTAATTCATATACCAACCCCCATCCCCTGTTTACTCCTAATGATTCCATCCTATATGAGCTTAGATATTAAAGCGTAGGCCCCTATATCATAAGTATGGATTAATTCATATACACAGCACACCTCCCCTGTTTTTACATCTAATGTTCCATCCGATATAGCTTAGATATTAAGCGTAGCCCCTATATAAATAGTATGGATTAATTCATATACACAGACACACCATCCCCTGTTTACATCTAATGTTCCATCCGATATGAGCTTAGATATTAACGCGTAGGCCCCTATATAAATAAGTCTTGATAATTCATAACACATACACACCTCCCCTGTTTACATCTAATGATCCCATCCGATATGAGCTTATATTTTAGCGTCAGCCCCCTATATAAATAAGTATGGATTAATGGTCATATACACAGAGGACACACCATCCCCTGTTACATCTAATGATTCCATCCTATTGAAGCTTAGATATAAGCGTAGGCCCCTATATAATAAGTATGGATTAAATTCTATACACAGACCAACACTTCAAACCATCCCCTGTTTTACAATCTAATGAATTCCATCCGATATGAGCTTAGATATTAAAGCGTAGGCCCCTATATAAATAAGTATGGGTTAATTCATATACACAACACAACCATCCGCCTGTTTACATCTATGATCCATCGATATGAAGCTTAGATATTAAAGCGTAGGCCCCTAATAAATAAGTATGGATTATTCATATACCAGACACCCATCCCTGTTTACATCTAATTGATTCCATCCGAGATGAGCTTAGATTTAAGCGGAAGGCCCCTATAATAAATAAGTATGGATTAATTCATATACACAGACACACACCATCCCCTGTGTTAACCTCTAATGATTCCATCATTGAGCTAGATATTAAACGTAGGGCCCCTATATATGTTGGATTAATTCATATACCAGACACACCATCCCCTGTTTAAGCCATCTAATATGATTCCATCCGATATGAGCTTAGATATAAGCGTAGGCCCTATATAAATAGTATGATTATTCTATACACAGACACACCATCCCCCTGGTTTACATCTAAGATTTCCAGCCGATATGAGCTGTAGATATTAAAGCGTAGGCCCCTATATAAAATAAGTATGGATTAATTCATATCACAACACACCATCCCCTGTTTCTCTATGATTCCATCCGATTGAGCTTAGATTATTAAAGCGTAGGCCCCTATATAATAAGTAGGGATTACTTCATATACACAGACAACAGACCACCCGGTTTACATCTAATGATTCCATCCTAATGAGCTGAGATCTAAAGCGTAGGCCCCTATAATAAATACGTAATGGCTTAATTCATATACACCACACACCATCCCTGTTACATCTAATGATTCCATCCGATATTGAGCTTAGATATTATAAGCGTAAGGCCCCTTTAATAAGTTATGATTAATTCATATACACAGACACACGCCATCCCCTGGTTCAATCTAATGAGGTCCATCCGATATGAGCTTAGATATTAAAGCGTAGGCCCCTATATAATAAGTTGGATTAATTCAGATACACAGACACACCATCAGTCGCCTGTTACATCTAATGATTCCATCCGAATGAGCTTAGATATTAAAGCGTAGGCCACTATAATCAATAAGTATGGATTAATTCATATACAAACAGACACACCATCCCCTGTTTACATCTAATGATTCCACCCGATAATGAGCTTAGATTCAAGCGTGGCCCCTCATATAAATAAGTATGGATAATTCATATACACAGACACACCATCCCCTGTTTACAATCTAATGATTCCATCCGATATGAGCTTATATATTAAAGCGTAGGCCCCTATATAAAATAAGTATGGATGATTCCATATACAACAGACCAACCACTCCTCATCCCCGTTTACATCTAATGATTCCACCGGTCTATGACTTAGATATTAAATAGCGTAGGACCCCTATATAAATACAGTATGGAGTTAATTCATATACACGACACCCATCCCCGGTTTTACATCTATGATTCCAGCCGATATGAGCTTAGATATTAAAGCGTAGGCAGGCTCCCCTATATAATAAGTATGGGATAATCATATACCAACACACACCTCCACCCTGATTTACCTCTACTGATTCCATCCATCCGATAGAGCGAGATATTAAAGCTGTATGCCCCCTAATATAATAAGTATGGATTAACTTCCTATACACAAGACACAGCCATCCCGGTTTTACATCTAATTATTCCAATCCGATATGAGCGTTAGATATTCCGAGCGTAGGCCCCCATATATAATAAGGATGGATTAATTACCTTCTATACCAGACACACCTCCCCTTTTACCTCTACAGTGCTGTTCCATCCGATATGGAGCTTAGATATTAAAGCGTTGCCCCCTTATAGTAAATAAGTATGGATTAATTCTATACACAGACACAACACCATCCCCTGTTTACATCTTATGATTCGTCCATCCGATAGAGCCTTAGAATATTAAAGCGTAGGCCCCTTATAAATAGTAGGATTACTTCATATACAAGAGACACACCATCCGGCCCTGTCTGACATCT
>JASPKZ010009252.1:0-90550 GCA_030220185.1 Diploptera punctata
ATATATATATATATATATATATATATATATATATATATAATAAGCAGTCCACCGCTGTGGTCTCGAGGTAGCGTGCTGCCTTGTCACGCAGGGGGCCCGGGTTCGATCCCCAGTCCGGGCAGTTTTTCTGGGTGAGGTTTTTATCCGGGTTTTCCTCAGCTCTAAAACAAATGTCAGGAAAACTTTAAGGCCCAAACGGTCCCCGAAATCATATAGCCATCATCCTTATCATTATCATCATCACCATCATCCTTCACCGGTGTGGAAAGCAACGGGAAGCTACCACACCTACACAATTCCCTAGTAAAGCTGCTAGCATAGCATGAAAATGCTATGATTGCAGTGAAGGACCTGCCTTCGGGCAGAATTACTATGGACTATTATAATTAAATTTTTGACATTGAGCAATGCAATCTTAAATGACATGTTAATTAAGAAAAATAAACGCTCCGACGGGAATTGAACCCGGACCCTGGATTTATATCCCACAACATATAGTAATAATCAGAATATATTATAAGAGATATGAATGTTTGTACGAGACTTGCTCGGTGGCTAATCTGTAGCGCACTGGGATATATATATATATTTATAATAAATTAATTTTTGACATTGAGCAATGCAACCTTAAAATGACATATTGAGAAAAATAAGTGCTCGGACGGGACTTGAAGCCGCACCTCAGCATTTATATCCCACAACATGTAGTAATAATCAGAATATATTATTATAAGAGAAATAAATATTTGGAGGCTTAATCGGTAGCGCACTTACTTACTTACTTACTCACTGGCACTATCGAACCCGTAGGTTCATGGCCGCGCGGGCATAAGCTCTCCATACATCCCTATCCTGAGCTAATGCTTTCCAATCATTCCCTGTATAATCTACTTCCCTCAAATCATAGTTAATGTTGTTCTCCCACCTCATTCTTGGTCTACCAACTGGGCGTTTTCCCTCTGGCTTTCCTACAAGAAGCTTCCATGCACGTCTTTCATTCCCCATTCGTGCAACATGTCCTGCCCATCGCAGTCTACGAGACTTAACTGTTTTTATTATATCTGGCTTCCTATAAAGACCATGTAGTTCATTGTTATGTAGTCTTCTCCATTCACCTGTCTCTTCATCTCTCTTTGGTCCAAAAATTTTCCTAAGAACTTTATTCTCAAATACTCGTAATCTCCTTTCCTCCCTTAAAGTTAGAGTCAATGTTTCGCACCCATATAATATAACTGGTAGAATAATAGTTTTATATATTTCAGCTTAACGTTTTTTGGAAAGGAGTTGGGACATCAAAAGTCTCTGCAATGCATAATAGCATGCATTTCCAGAATTGAGCCTATGCTTAATTTCTTTGTGCGTCTCATTCCTATTTGTGATTATTGTTCCTAGGTATTTGAATTCAGCCACTTCCTCAAAATTCCCTCATTTGTCATTAGCCGTCCATCTCCATTATATACTGAATTTCTACCTGTGACCACATATTTAGTCTTACTGATATTTACTTCCAGTCCTAATTTCTTAGTGCTACTCAATAGTGTGTGCGTGTTGGCCTTTAGTATCTCCTCGCTATCGGCCAATAGTACTACATCATCAGCATAAACTAACAGCTTATTAATACCATTCAGTTGTAAGCCTTCCTCATTCTCTAAAGACTTAATGGCATGCTCTAGTACAAAATTAAATAGTAGAGGAGATAGTGCATCTCCTTGCTTCAACCCATTCTGGATTTCAAAAGTGTCTGAAAACTGTTTTGCCTACACGCACCCTACTATTTGAGCCATTTAGACACATTCGTATAAGTCTAACTAACTTTTTAGGAATTCCGAACTCCAGCAGGATACTATGTAACTTCGCCCTCTTAATTGAATCATATGCTTTTTTGAAGTCTACATATAGTTGATGTACAGTGCCATTATATTTCCCATTTCTTTTCTAAAATCTGTCTTATACTAAAAATCTGATCTGTTGTAGACCTGTTTCTTCTAAATGCACATTGATGATCTCCTAGAATGTCATCAATGTAGGGAGTAAGTCTGCTTACTAATATATTTGTAAGAATTTTGTATGAAGTTGAAAGTAATGAGATGCCCCTGTAGTTGTTGCAATCAGTTTTATCTCCTCTTTCTTATAAATTGGTACAATAATTGATTCCTTCCATTCATCTGGAAGAGCTTCTTTTTCCCAAATCATAGTAAGCAACCAGCGTATCTTGTCCATCAATTTTTCTCCCCCTGATTTTATCAGTTCTGCTGGGATCTCATCTGAACCTGATGCTTTATACATCTTCAATTTTTCAATCCGCCATTTCAACCTCTAATGCACTTGGCTCTGCGACTAGCATTTCTGCTGTCTGTAATTTATCCTCCTCAATGTCCTGTTCTGTATGTACATTTAATAGCTGATTAAAGTAACTTTTCCATCTATCTAATATACTCCTAGAATCTGCAATCATATCCCCATTTTCATTTCGAATTATGTTTGTTCTAGCCTGAAACCCTTTCTCCTCTATACTAATTCCCTGATATAATTCTCTAATGTTCCTATTTTTGCATTCATTTCAAGATCATTAATCTTCTCTCTCAAATATTCCCTCTTTTTACTCTTTAGAACTTAGTGGTTTCCCGTCTAATACTACCCAATTGCTCTAAATTTACCTCATTTGGTTCGTGTAACCATTTAATTTTTGCTAGTTTTCTTTTCTTTACAATGTCGGCACATTCCTCATCAAACACTGGGATATATAATTAAATTTTTAACATTGAGCCAATGCAAGCTTAATATTACATGATAAGAAATATAAATGCACGGACGGGACTTGAACCCGGACCTCAGGATTTATATCCCACTACATCGTGCAACAATTAGAATATATTATTATAAGAAATGAATGTTTGGACTACACTTGCTCAGTGGCGTAATCGGTGGCACACTGCGATATATATATATATATATATATTAAACTATTATAACTAAATGATTGACATTGAACAATGCAATCTTAAAAGACATGATAAAAAATATAAATGCATCTTCGGGACTTGAACGCGGACCTCTGGATTTATATCCCACTACTTCTAATAATAATGAGACTATATTACTATAAGAGGGGGGTACGCCGTAGCGTAGTGGTTAAGGCACTGAGCTACAAGCCGGAGGGTCGAGGGTTCAAGTCCCGTTGGGGTCAGGATTTTTAAAACTGACCCAAAACCTCTTGCGGCACTATGGCCCTGGGGTCGACTCAGCCTCTAACTAAAATGAGTACCAGACGCTTGTTCTGGGGGTAAAGGCGGCCGTCACGTAGGGCTGACAATCCGGCTGACGTAAAGTGCCGATTGTCTAGAAAAGTGGGAGCCTTAACGTCCTACTACCCGAAGGGCCTCCGGGTCTGTTGTGGGATTACTTTACTTTACTTTATTACTATAAGAGAAGAGAATATTTGTACTAGACCTGCTTGATGGTGCAATAGGTAGCGCAATGAAATATATATATATATATATATATATTATTGTAATTATATTTTTGACATTGGGCAAAACAAGCTTAAAATGACATGATAAGATAAATAAATGCTCGGATGGACTTGAACCCGGACCTCTGGATTTATATCCCACTACATCTTATAATAATGAGAATATATTATTATAACAGAAATGAATGTTTGTACTTGACTTGATTGGTTGCGTAAATGATAGAGCACTGGGATATATCCACAGGTTCGGATTCAAGTCCCGTTGGAGCATTTTATTAATTTTTCTTATTATATGAAAAACACCCCCCCCTACACACACACACACTACACACACACATATATAAATATAATTCAAGGAGGATTTATATTCATTTTTATTTTAAAATTGCGCTTGTAATTTAGAATAACATTAAAATCATATCTCAAAAATATACAAAGACAGAAACATGTGAAATTTTGAATTCAAATTTGTTATATGTTAGATTTCAAATGTGAACAGTACAAAACGTAATATATTTTCAAACATTTTAATCCATGAAAAATATGATACTCGTATTTATAATTGTATTTCCTACAATATAGATCATGTAGTTCACCGTTATGTAGTCTTCTGCATTCGCCCGTCTGTTCATCTCTCTTTCGTTCTAAAATTTTCCTAAGAACTTTGTGTTGAAACAGTACAGATTTTTATAATATTATTGTTTTTATTAGTACTATTATTATTATTGTTATCGTTATTTTTATTATATTAAAATAAGAATAACTGATGGAAGAAGAATCGTTGGTATGTTGAACTCAGTACTTTGGAATAGAAATGTAATATACAGAACGAAGAAAACTACATTCACGTTCTGTTACAAAGCATTTTATTATATGGGTCGAAACCTGGACAGTAAGTAGAAAATAAGCCAACCAGCTGTTAGCAGTTGAAATAGACTTTCGGAGGCGATGTACAAGAATTTCAAGAATGGATAAGGTCAGAAACATCACAATAAGGGAAATTATGCAAGTTGAGAAAACATATTAGGAAAAATAGAAGAAAAACGTTTGAAATGGTATGGACAACCTCATAAGAATGGAAGAAGAGAGAATACCATAGAAGATCATTAATTGGAAAACTAATGGAAGGAGTGGAAGAGACGGGCCTAGAGAACGATGAATGGATGGAGTGAAGAGAAGTATGGAAGCTAGAGATCTGAGGGAAGAAGATGCTTTAGACAAGAAACCTCTACTTACAAATCACTTTCGGTTGAAGGAGAAACACTGTATTGTGGAATATTCCTAAATAAAAAAATTATTGCATTATTATTATTATTATTATTATTATTTTATTTTAATTTACAATTTATTTATTAATAATATATATATATAATAATATTATTATATTGTATTATTTTAATTTACAATTTATTTTTTTAATAATATTATAATAAATAAATATTGAAATTATAGATTTTATAAATTTTGCAGTAAATTGTATGTTAGGGTTATCGTTCATATTTGTAATGTTTGATAAAATGGCTAATTAACGTGCGAACCCCTGTTTACAAAACATGGTCTGATAAATAAAGTAGATGTGGCAACAATGTACTTCTCATTCTGCGTCTCCGGAAAAATCAATAAGTAGCTCAGTGACCCGTGTAATATATCAATCGAATTTACATATTGTATTATTTTTAATATTTACACGAAAACTGTCAAAGCTGCATAAAAAATAAACATTTTCAGAAAATTTTGAAAAATTAAGCTATTCAAAAAAAATAATAAAACATCTCCGAGCAATTACATAGAGTATATATTTTATTATAAACTTCAAAGTTTTTAAAATATTTCGTCTGCATGTTAATTGACGATCCATTAGTAATGTCAGAACTCGCGTCAAGGAGACACAAACATCGCCACTTAACGACGTCGTTTTTTGTTAATTTGCAACACTATAGGCGTACCTTGGATGAGCCAAACGCCTGTCGAGAATAAATGTTATAATTTGGAAAATATGATGATGTGTATAATAATAATAATAATAATAATAATAATAATAATAATAATAATACTTAATTTATTCTGACAGAGTTAAGGCCATAAGGCACTCTCTTCCACTCAACCAGCACAAATACAAATAAATATTTGACAAATATAGATATACACTATACTAATTATAAACAGTTAAAGATACAGTAATGTAGCAATGTAAATGTCATGTACAAACAACATTTTATAGGGTAATAACAATAATGATACGATAATAATAATAATAATAATAATCTCTATCTATCTTCGGGTTTTTACAGTTGCTGCCGTCTTCCCGTGCCAAACCTCCAAAGCCGGTCTTGGACATCTTCGGTGCTTAGCCCTCTAGCTTGCATTACTGTCTTCATGTTTTCCTTCCATGTTAACCTTGGTCTTCTCTCTTTTCTTCTCTCTGTTCGGATGCCATTCATATAGTTGCTTCGGCCATCGCTCATCTTCCATTCTTAAAACATGTCCTAACCACTTTAATTCCTTCTCCTCAATTCTTTCAATTATACTTTCTTCTGCTTCCATTATGTTTCTAATTTCCTTATTTTCTAATTTAGACTTTCTGGCACTTCTTCGTAAATAATCCATTTCTAGAGCTATTAGTCTATTCTTGTAGTACTTATTGATTGTCCATACCTCACTTCCGTACATTGCAACAGATTCCACCAATGTTTTACCAATATATTTTTTTGTGTCTTTCCAAATATGCTTATCCCAGCATATTGAATTTAACAATGATATTATTTTGCTACTCAATTCAATTCTATGTTTTATGTTCTCTTTGCCTATATCTTCGATGTTATCCATAATCATTCCCAAATATTTAGTTTGTTTCACTTGCTTTATTTGGATTCCTAGAGGGTAGCAGGTAGGCCACATTCCTTTGCTATTCGTAAAAGTACAAGATACTAAAAGAAATTCAGGGGTAAACAACATATCTGAAAACGTAAGTGATAGAACACAGTATGTGTATTTTGTATTCTGATTTAAAGTCCAGCGCAGCCGGAATAGCGGTGAGGAGATTTAAATGGGTTCCCAGTGAACATGCTAGGTGCTAGGTGTCTCCAATGGGTTAATAATTTCTATTAGGTTTCTGTCAATATTGTATTTTTCTCCAATACTTCCCATAATTTGTTCCTCGGAATTGAGTCATAAGCTTTCTCTAAATCTATCATTGTCAAATGGGTTTCTTCTCCAACTGCTGTCCGTTTTACAATTAACTGTTGTTGTATTGCAAATATATTGTCAACACATGACCTTCCTGGTCTGAATCCATTTTGATCTTCTCCTAATTTGTCTTTAATATATTTTTGTAACTTTGTTTTTAATAACTTCGTAAATATTCTATATAATGTGTTATTTATACTTAGTCCTCTGTAGTTCTTTGCGTCTCTTATAATAATAATAATAATAATAATAATATAATAATAATAATAATAATAATAATAGTAATAGTAATAGTAATAGTAATAGTAATAGTAATAGTAATAGTAATAATAATAATAATTATATATAATAATAATAATTATAATAATAATAATTATAATAATAATAATAATAATTATATTTATAATAATAATATTAATATGATTCATTATACGAGAAACACCAATTAATATATATATGTACCTTACACTCGATAGTAATGAAGTCGAGTTTAGAGCAAATATAAATTTAGATTTCTTTTAAAAGATGCCAATGTCCGGCAGCCCCTTATTTCTTGTGGTAGGGAATTCCAGTTGCGAGAAGTGAAGATGGTATATGACATGGAGTGATGTGATGTCCTATGTTGCGGTATATTAAGCAAGATACTATGTTGTGATCTTGTGTTTAAGTTATGGTTTGAGGATAGATATTGGAAACGGGATGAATCGAGGTATGTAGGATCTTAAAGAGGAGAATTAGACAGTGCGATTTTCTTCTCTCTTTTAGATGTAGCCATGACAATTCGTGGAATAATGGAGAAATCTGATCGTATTTTCGAACATTAAATATGAATCTGATACACACATTATGGGCACGCTGCAGTTTGTCCGACAATCCGTCACTTATGTCAGTTAGTAGAACGTCACAGTAGTCAAAATGCGGCTTCACTAAAGTTTGGATTAAAATTATTTTAAGAGTTTTAGGACGAAAATGTTTAAGTCGCTTTAGGGGATGCATTATGGAGAAGATCCGACATAATAATAGCAGTTATAACTATTAAATAACAAATAATAACAGTTATAAAAGCAGTTAAACAGTTATAATTATTTATATAATGCTTTAAACTTTAAAACTACAAAAAATATGTCATAGAAATTTTAATTTTTACTTTATTTGTGTCTAGAATATGTTGTTGATTATATCAGATTTTGGTTATTTTTTAAAATATTTTTTGGTTTTAAACTTAATAGCTGTGCTGATAACTGTGATCAGTCATAAATATTATAAATTAGCAATACGTGATTTCTCCATTCTAACACATTGTATTTATAATTTTACTTTCAATCTCATGATGGCGGATTCTCTGCCAGAAGTCCACCCACATTAATCGAATTTAAAACTTGAAAAACACATACATTATTATAGCAATATGTGAATAATGATCTGAGGAAAGTGTATATATATATATATATATATATATATATATATATACGTTGATTTATTTCCAAAAAAGTGCTTGAAAATTAAATGTGAAGTTGAGGTGACTTTAACGCAAGAACGGCATATGCACAAGTTAAACTTCTTTTTAAAGTTCAAACGAAAGAGACAACTCATGGAGCGCCAGATCATCCAATAATCTTGTATATATTAACTGTCAACTTCCTCACCTAACCTATCGTCATTATCGAACCGTGGTACCGAGAATCGCGGACATAGGCTCTCTATATATCCCTATCCTGAGAGTTTTCCTATCATTCCCTGTATATTCTACATCCCTAGTATCATGTTAATATTAACCTCCTACCTCATTCTTTGCTTTCCCTTTGGTTTTCCTACAGAGGTTCCATGCCCCTCTTCCATTCCTTATTTGTGTCACATGACCTGCTCACCGAAGTCTACGAGACTTTACTGTATAAAACTATGTCGTTTAGACCAACTAATTAACTTACTAGCACTGTCGACCCCATAGTTTCATGGCCGCGCGTACTTAAGCTCTCCATACATCCCTATCCTGGGCTAATGTTTTCCAATCATCCCCTGTATAATCTACTTCCCTCAAATCATGATAAATGATATTCTCACGCTTCATTCTTGGTCTACCGAATGGCCGTTTTCTTTCTGATTTTCTATAGGAGCTTCAATGCCTCCCTTTATTTCCGCATTCGTACCACATGTCCTGCGCATCGCAGTCTACGAAACCATCATTATATCCGATTTCCTACTAATAGATAAAGTAGTTCACTGTTATGTAGTCTTCTGCATTCGCCTGTCTGTTCATCTCTGTTTTGTCATAAAACTTTCTTTCTTCTTCTTCTTCTTCTTTAAGCCCGTGTTTCCCTTAACAGGGATTTAGGCGCTTTCCCCCTAAAGGGAAGAATTTGAGCCATACTAATTTAGTTACACTTGTTTTCGTATAGATGTCATTTGAGTGGTCCGTGGTCAGCGTTCCGCCTCATACTGATATCTAGGAAACCAAGATAGTACTAGGACGGGAAAATTCGGTAA
The DNA here is from genome assembly GCA_030220185.1 of Diploptera punctata. Taxonomy (NCBI): domain Eukaryota; kingdom Metazoa; phylum Arthropoda; class Insecta; order Blattodea; family Blaberidae; genus Diploptera; species Diploptera punctata. The sequence goes on from JASPKZ010009252.1 coordinate 9,143, forward strand.
ATTTTGCTTAGAGGCCTTTTCATTCAGGCGTAAGGATCTTTTACGAGCCTAAAAATCTTCTTAAGAACTTTATTCTGAAATAGTACAGAATGCCCATCATATTATTATTATTATTATTATTATTAAAAATTTGACAAATTTGATATGGAATTCATGATAAAAAGGTGGAAAAACACATATGAATCATGGAGTCTCACAGTAAATTTACAAAAAACAGAATATCTGGCAATAAATAGCAATGAAAGAGAAAATTTAATATTGGAAGAAGGAATCCAAATAAAGCAAGTGAAACAAACTAAATATTTGGGAATGATTATGGATAACATCGAAGGTATAGGCAAAGAGAACATAGAACATAGAATTGAATTGAGTAGCAAAATAATATCATCATTAAATTCCATCTGGTGGGATAAGCATATTTGGAAAGACACAAAAAAATATATTGGTAAAACATTGGTGGAATCTGTTGCAATGTATGGAAGTGAGGTATGGACAGTCAATAAGTACTACAAGAATAGACTAATAGCTCTAGAAATGGATTATTTACGAAGAAGTGCCAGAAAGTCTAAATTAGAAAATAAGGAAATTAGAAACATAATGGAAGCAGAAGAAAGCATAATTGAAAGAATTGAGGAAAAGGAATTAAAGTGGTTAGGACATGTTTTAAGAATGGAAGATGAGCGATGGCCGAAGCAACTATATGAATGGCATCCGAACAGAAAGAAGAAAAGAGGAAGACCAAGGTTAACATGGAAGGAAAACATGAAGACAGTAATGCAAGCTAGAGGGCTAAGCATCGAAGATGCCCAAGACCGTAGGCTATGGAGGTTTGGCACGGGAAGACGGCAGCAGCTGTAAAAACCCGAAGATAGATAGATAGATAGATAATATATTATTATTATTATTATTATTATTATTATTATTATTATTATTATTAATTATAAAATAATTATTATTTATTTATTTTTATTTATTATTTAGAAATAGTATTATAATAATATATTTATTATTATAGATTTTTCAATTTTCTCACTTAATTTAATGTTACGTTTGGTTTATATTTATAAAGTTTGAAACAATTGCTAATTAACTTGCGTAATATGTTTACACAACATAGTCTAAGAAATAACGTAGATGTGGCAACAATCTACTTGTCATTCTCCGTCTCCGGAAAAGTCAATAAGTAGCTCAATGGCCTTCATAAAATTTCAATCAAATTTACATATTGCATTATTTTTAATATTTACACGAAAACTGTCAAAGCTGCATAAAAAATAAATATTTTCAGACAATTATGAAAAATTAAGTTATTCAAAAATAATATTAAAACATCTCTGAGCAATTACATAGAGTATATATTTTATTGTAATCTTCAAAGTTTTTAAAATATTTCGTTTCCATGTTAATAGACGATCTGTTCATATTGTCAGAACTGCGTGAAGGTGACACAAACAACGCCACATAGCGATTGTGTTTTGTTAATTTGCAACACTGTAGGCGTACCCTGGCTAAACCAGGCGTCTGTCGTGTATAAATATTAATACATTCAACTTGTAAGATTTGTGATAGTTATTAAAGCGTGCTTAGAGTGTTTTGATGCGTGTGGAATGGACTCAGGAGCTGTTTTTGTCTTCAATTGAACACGTGGTTGGTTATTTGTATTAATATTTGATAAATTATATAAACATGAACATCTGTGAATCTGTTTTTTATGAACTCAATAACTGCTTAACCGAATTGAATGGGGTTTTAACCATCATTTAGTGAATTTCTTTGGGAAAATTAACGTATGTAACTTATTACCGTATGTACTATAGGACCGGAGCAAAATAAATAAAAATAAATAATAGTTTTAAAAAACTAAAACAACACGCTTTATTAGAAAATCGAACTAAAAAATTTAAAATAATTTTAATTTCCAACACGCTTGGGATAAAATTAAAGTGGTCAACAAAAAAAATCATATCCAACACATATAGAATAAAACTAGAGGTATGAACAAAAAGAAAATAATTTCACCATCAAAAGCGTGGGGTGCTCGATATTTATTAATATATTTGATAATAAACAGATATTGGTAAAAGTAAAGTCTGTAAGAAGAAAATGTAAAAATCATAAAACGCACCCCAGGCTTTTTATGGTAAAATTATTTTCTTTTTGTTGATTACTCTAGTTTTATTCTATATGTGTTGAGAAGATTTTTTGTTGACCACTTTAATTTTATCCCAAGCGTGGTGGAAACAATTTTTTTTATTTAGTTCGGTTTTCTAATTAAGCGTGCTGTTTTAGTTTTTTAAAACTATTATTTATTTTTTATTTTTTAGTTTTAATATTTTACAAAATAAGGTAAAAATGTAAATATCTTTAAATTCGATACTATTGTAGTATGCCCTCTTCTAAAAAAATCGTCCCAGCCGGATTTGAACCAGCGACCTATGGATTACTGAAATTATATACCGCTAGAGTTCACCGCTCTACCACCTGAGCTCTTCCAACGATTGACCAAAAAGTCGACAAGTCCGGAACCTATTATACCAGTTTTCATTTTTTTTTTAATTTTCTGATGATTCTGGCCAGGATTTTAGAAAATAATGTGACATTATTATATTATCATGGCTCTATTATAATTATACAAAGTTTCAAGTAGATCCTATGTTTCTAAGTGGGTGAAAATCGTTATTATTATTATTATTATTATTATTATTATTATTATTATTATTATTATTATTATTATACATAGTATGCCTAAAATATGATTATATATATATATATATATATATATATATATATATATGTTGATTTACTCTAATTTTAACGAATAAAATACTGTACGATTATAGAAAGATATAAATGAAAATAGAATTACCGGTACTAATAAACTAGAATATATCTCATAATTTCTACTCGTTGTGCAGAAAATTATCCTCATAGTTTTTTTAAGTAATTACCTAAATACATTTCTCTCATTTCGAATAATGGAATTTGTGTGCTATGTAAGTTTATTTTAAGAGCGCGACGAAATAAATGTAAGATATTTCACTTAACATAAAATGCAAACATAGTTTTAAATATGTTGGGTTGTTATTACGTATATAAAACATAGTAAAGTGTAGCCTGAAATATTTAATGCCGTATAAACACGCTACATTGACGATAAAGGTGCTCAGCATTTTCCAAATAAATTATATTATTTAATATTTAATGCATCAAATAATCCCAATTATATGGAATTCAAACATAACGTTTTTCATTAAATTAATTTTCCTATTTATTAAATTTAAAATATAAAACACAATGAAATTATGCACATATACTTTATTTAAAATATTCTTCAATGAAATCATTCTCTTTGTTTTTAGATAAAACACAATGGTTTTTGTTTAACAAAACGAGTGTAATATGGATGTGAGATAGCTTGAAATAGTAAAGTGAACCCACAACAGGCCCGGAGGCCCTTGTGGTAGTAGGAGGTTAAGGCAATCAGCACTTTATGTCAGCCGGGTTGTCAGCCCTGCGTGACGGCCGCCTTTACCCCCAGAACAAGCGTTTGGTACTCATTTCCGTTAGAGGCTGTGTCGACCCCAGGGCCATAGTGCAGCTTGAAATAGTCCATCAAATATTAATTATTGTCATTTTTTTTGTTTAATGAATTATTATTGAAATTAGTTGATGAAAAACGGAAAATACTCTTATTTCATGTTATCACCGTATTTTAACGTTAATAATAAATAAAATGCTAAATAATTACTTTACAAAATGCTAAGGAAAAAATAGTATTATAAAAAATTAATTATGAGGATTACATGTGTAATATTATAATGCTGGTACTTGCTGCTTTCTCACTCAAAAACAAATTTTTTGTTTGTTATGTAGTAAATAATCTTTTAATTACGTTTCTACTCTGGGAAATTAAATTGTTTGTTATAATCTTTTTGAAATATTAAAATGAAATGCAATAACAAATACACTTAATGTTATTAAATTATAAAATAAGTCTGTAAAGCTACATTACTTTAAGCTCTACGTTTGTAGAGAGTCTACATAAATTAATACGGAATTAAAAAAATTAAATAAGCTTAATTAAATTATAAGTTATTATTATTATTATTATTATTATTATCATTATTATTATTGAAACAATTAAATTGGTACGGACACATTAGAACAATGGAATAAGGAAGACTACCTAAGATAATCATGGATTGGAAACCACAGGGAAGGAAAAAGAAGGGTAGACCAAGTATTACGTGGATTCAGGCAATCAATGAAACTAAGAGGGAATGGGAAATAGAAGAAGATATATGGATGAACGGACAAGAATGGAAAAATTTGTTGAAACAAATGTGTAGTTAACTGTTAACATGGGTACCGGAAAATGTATATTCATTGTAAAAGCCGGAATAATAAAAAAAATTATTATTACTATATTCATTGCAGAGATTCCTTTAAAAAAACGTTAAATTGAGAAAATATAAAACTATTATTCTACCACTTATATTACATGGGTGCGAAACATGGACTCTTACTTTAAGGGAGGAAAGGAGATTACGAGTATTTGAGAATAAAGTTCTTAGGAAAATTTGGACCAAAACGAGATGAACAGTCAGGTGAATGGAGAAGACAACTTAACAATGAACTACATGGTCTTTATAGGAAGCCAGACATGATTCGAATATTTAAGTCTCGTAGACTGCGATGGGCAGAACATGTGGCACGAATGGGGAATGAAAGAGGTGCATGGAAGCTTCTTGTTAAAATATTTTCAGTTCGAGGGCAGCACCAAGATAAGATATTGACAGGGTCCACTCAAACAGATGGGTTTACATTACCCCATTACCCGAACTTCGATATATATATATATATATATACACACACATATCCTACTTGGGATTAATAACACTTATATATATATATATATATATATATATATATATATATATAAACACCTGTGTGACACGTGCTCTATGATCTCATTGTTTGAACATCAGAGATGTGAAGCCGTTTACAAAGTAAAACTAAAGCCACTCTTTCACTGCAAATATCGTGCAAGAAAATCCGCTCTTTTTCAAGGTTATTTTAAATAACGTTAGTTTACTTACTTCATCATTAGTTTATTCATCGAATTTGTGTTAATTTAAACAATCAGTGGATTAATAGTTAAGTATCATCGCCTCACTATGATGGTTGTCCGTTTATATAAGAACAGGTATCGAGCGACATGCGGAATTATTATAGTGGCGGTAGTCGGCATCTTTGTATTTAATTATATATAACAGCTGCGGGGAGCCTCTGGGCAACCACCACAGTCAGGGGATAATAATATGTTTTCCTCTAGTTCAAAGGTTCGATTATTCAGAGCAAGTCGGGGCCGATGGATTTTTCCAGGGCTAGAATTTCTTAGCTATGGGTCTCGTGTCTTAGAACTACGATACGTAAAAGAACTTCAGGTTTGAAAAAGGAGGCCTCAGAGCAAAATCTGTCCTTCCTTTCATGCACAGATTTGAATTCGATCTGAATGGTTTTACCAGTTAAAGAGTGTTGTAATAGTGTATTAGATGCGAGATTGGGAAGTGGTTTTACAGAAGCCAGGAAAATGTTTAACACCCGAGCGATAGCGAGGTTTTTAATCTCCAAGATTCTGTAAAACACTTCACAAACGTGCGTTATACATTATTTTTTGCACGATGGTGTTTTCAAAATAATAAATAATTTAAAATAATAACATATTTGTTGAAAATGTTTGCGTTCATTATAAACAACTGACTAACGTTAACAGTGTGGGCAATGTTTATTAGTATAAAATACAGCAGGCTGTGAGACCATTAGTGATAAAATGGCGGCAAGTAGGTATTTACTGTTTTATATTGTTTCAAATAAAGTTCAATTAATTTAAAATGCAGTGATTTGTTTCGTATATTAACACTACCTTTGTACGTAGTATACGTAGAATGCAGTGGTTTTACTTCCCGCACGTGGGTGTAAATGTAATATTACAGTATAGTTATTTAGGTTGGCAAACCCGAAATATAGGAAGTTGAACTTTCAATCATGGTCGCCATTGCTGTAAGTACGACAAAACGCAGTATCGCGCACAAAAATATAACAACACTAAAACATTCAACAATAATATTTTTTTTTTTGCAAATGCCCCAGGTCGTCTTTCGACATTCATGGTGTTCTATCCTGGCATGGCGTACTTGTAACCCACTTCTGAGGTTGGGGCGCCTGGAAGGCGGGGTTAAGTTGCCCCCATGATATGATGGCTGATGATAGTGGTGCGCCAGGAGAGTCCCTAATCCTAAGCTTAATCTAAGATGAATATGAATGATGATGATTGCGATGGCTACATGATTTCGGGGACCGTTTGGGCCTTAACGTTTTCCTGACATTTGTCTTACAGCAGAGGAAAAACCCCGATAAAAACCTCACCCAGAAAAACTGTCCCGACCGGGGATCGACCCCGGGCCCGCTAGGTGACAAGGCAGCACGCTACCTCGAGACCACAGCGGTGGACTCAACAAAAATATTGTTGAAATTTGTTGTTATCCACTATCACACTATTAGAATGTTTATTGTTTCCGTGACAACTACATTAATTGAAAATACACAATAATAAATGAGTAGCGTCTCGGGACACGAAGGCGGGAAGTAGTATGCTGCGACATTATAGAACTAGCCTGGTTGGTGATTAAAACAGCTACCACTCTCAGTTAGTTGCTGTGGTACTGTTGTCTATCAAGCAACTTAGCCCTGGTGAGGAAGATAAAACACTTATTTTAAATTTAATTTATTTGGAACAACATTAACCCTTTCACACAAACTTTTCATTTATTTAAAAAATACACGTAATGTAAAATATTTCATATAAATAATAAGGGTTTACGAACGTAAATTCTACAGTGTATTATTTAATTTTTTGTCTTCTTCTTCTTCACTTCACGGGCTAGGCAAAAATTGCCTGTTCCGCTTCACAGTTCTTCTGTCCATCTTTTCACTGGCCTTCCTACATTCCTTGAACCTCTTGGCTTGTAGTTGAATGCTGCTCTTGTTACATTCATTCTTTCCACACGTATAAACCATTTCTCTCTATATTCTCTGATTTTCTCATTCAATGGATATATGTTTAACTCTGTTCTTATATATTAATTCTTTATCCGATCCAATCTTGTGCAGCCTTTTTTCTTCTATGGAAGGTCATTTCTGCGCTTTGTATCTTACTTTGCAATTTTTTTTTTCATAAATTGAATAGATTATTTCTCTCATGCCCCAAATGGGAGTCAATGACCAATCACGTTTCAATGAACATTGTTTTACAACCAATTGCAGTCGTGTTTCACCTCGATAGTTATCGAATTTTGGTTACCAAAATAAAGAAAGCTCCTCCTTTTTTAATATTCTGAACAGGTAAGAGCATTATTTTGCAGTGACTGACTCTCTAACAAATACTGAACAGATTCCTTCGACCTACACATTGGATAATTATGTTTTCAATGACTGTGTTTTTAAATACTGATTTTACTGAGTTCTTTCCGAAAGAAAAAATAATGACCTATAATGTGTGTTATAATATACAAGTTGATGTTTCAATTTTTCTCCACTAGGGCGCATTCTTACAATATTGCGACCTTATTTGGCAATAAATAGTATGATCAAGTTGCAGTGATGAACAAATGAAACATTTCTCATTTGTTTTCAAACATCGCCGTTTACATTAAATATATAAAGATTTAAAAATAATTGTATTTAAGCAATGATTTGTCAGTAAAGAGCTTAATTTTATTCGTTAGGTACTCCTAACAAATGCCCCTCTTGATTTCCAAATTCTCCAGATAAATTGGAAATCACTCGTGGCATTACTTATAATAATAGTAAAATGCGCACAATGTGCAAAATATTGATGACTAACTATTCTAGTCCTAATTTTATTATTGACACTTTTCTTCAGTTTTGTGCATGGTATCTTTCACAGTTTGCACACGCAATCATCATTCGGTTGGTGGAATGTCTTGTCTTGGCAGAATTTGTAATGAATTCCGTGGCACTATTTATAAGTAATAAGTTAATTTAATCCCCTACAGGATAACGAACTCCTATCATCAGGATCAATGATTATCACAGGGTGAATTAGTCTCCATGATTGGATTTGCTTACTTACGCTTGTCCTAATTAATATACTCTTTTTCCTCCAAGAATTTATCTAATTCAAGCTTGAGAATTCTGTTCTACTTTCCCTATCCACTTATGCCTCCATCTCTTACTTCGGCTCAACTGCACTTCTATTAGCGCTTGATTTTTCAGTTATGTTGTTGTAAACTATAGCTCTTCTTCTGTATTTACTAACATTATTTAATATTTTACATTTTTCAAACAATTTTTATAACATCATTAAACAATTTTGAAGTATTTATTTAAATATGCAAATCACAATATTATGGCACAGTTAGACAATATTGTGATGCTAACTGCTATTTTCTCCACACAGTATATTACTTAGTGTATGATTTTTCTCTCGCTGTTTTGGGGTATCGCTGGTTGGATCAGCGTTAGGGAGTGATAAGTAAGTGTACACCCATTTTTAATAAACGTTTGGTAATTTTAATATTATTGATATATTATTTTTAACATTTGGCGATTTATTGCAAATATTGGTCATTTAAATTTCATAGCGACCGATAGTAATCGAGGATGATAATCGATATGTGGTCGATTGTCCTTTATTGCTGGCTGTATAAACACTGGTGCATGCGCACTGTTGTAATAACACGCTAGTTTAAGTGCAGTTTTTCCCTTACTTCTTCTTTATTTGATTACTTTATCAGATTTATTTTCCACTAATTAATCATTACTTAATAATAATAATTATATGCATTCCAGCACACTTCACTTCTCGACTCGTGGTATTCTCGAACTGACTGTCCATCATCAGTTTACGAATTTGTGGGCCACCGATTGCAACAGCTTTAATTTGTTCACAGGATAATGAAGTGCAGAGGTATTTAAAGCACTCGCTGTCTTTATAAATTGTTTCATTGAACCTGAATTTACATCGAGAGGTGGCAACAAAAATTTTGAGGGATTAATAAGAGGTTCACTTTTCTTTTTTTTTTTTTTTTTGGAGCGGAATTAAATCAGTGCTACGTGGTCACTGTTCCCTTTCCCAGTGTTCTGACCTGGCTCTGCTATCTCATTGATGTACGACACAAGGGTATTTTGTGAAACCAGCTTGCTGACCAAGTAATAGTCCAATAATCATGAAATCTCCACAGACTAGTATAAATGGTGTTAGGACGAATGTTTCCATTATGAAGCAAAACAGCTTTAACACTTTTTTGAGAAAAATCAATGAACAACCTCCACTCTTTGGAATTATAGTTTATGTTATAAAATTTTAAGACAGAAGGGATGTCTTGGCAATACACTAAATTTTCTTCTTTAGCAAAAAAAAAAGATAAGTTCCTTCTCACGATGTCTGTAACTTGACAAATATGTAGGGCCTACTCTCAGTCAATGCCTTCTTTACTTTTAACCTAGAGCCTAACAGTTCTGCTGATTCTTTAGGCAAATTTAAATCACTCACTAAACCACTAAGCTCACTTTGATTAAAATATCTATCATGATCAGAATTATATGGTTCATCATCCACAGGAGATTCAGTTGCAGTGCTACTGGATGCAGACCTGAATCAGGGTGTAAGGGAACCGGACCATGAAGTACAGGCTGAATGTTAGGATGTACAATATCTTTCTTGTTTTTAGCATCACATCCTGCTATCTTAACTGTGCAAAAATAACAATCGTCTCCATGATTTGTAGGTTCCCTGCAAATCGTACAGATATGAAAGGGCAAAGACTTATTTTTTCCATTTTTCCAAATCCTCAATCTGCAACAAAACTACAACACACTTTGTGAGGGCACTACGATTTATCCTGGTCTCCTAACTTAATGTCAAAGTATTGATAGTAATTTTTATTTACAAAAGCAGTTATATACTTTGTTTTACTAACATAGGCCCTATGTGACCCACATACATAGCTAAATAGATTAGCATCATTTACACAAGCACACATTTTTGTATAGAGCTAGGGCGGATATAGTTATTATATTTAATAAATATAAACAAAATTTAAAATATTAACATAATAATAGTTCTATTATTTCACATTTTAAGTAATAAAGTTGAAATTATAAACAGTTGAACCTTTCTAACAAAAGATAAGCGCACTGTAATATTACTACAGTACGTTCATTACGAAAAATAAACAAAATATACAATTTTGAATTGTAAAAAATTCTGACCTGTACGTGAAAACGGATTTCATTTTTTCAATCGTTGTGAAATTTATAATTCGGAAACGCTCTTATATTAAAAAAAAACAAAACAAAATCCATGCAGAACAGTGTTATTAATTACTGAATGAACGTATTGATTTGTTTAGACTTTTCTCCCGTGTGAGAGTGGCCTTTTCTACGGCTAAAGTGTTCCTCCTGCCCGTTGATCTCTCTTCCACCATTTCTAACGCAGAAAAGTCAACATTTCTCTTCCAACGTTGATGCTATTTGATATTCTGTTCTGAATTCCTTCTTTGTGCAGTTTCTCGTCAAGATTTTCCAAGCAAGGGCGAGCTAATAATAACTATGTAACTGTACAATTGCTAGGTTAGTTTATTTTTCCCCCACCAGCATCGTTATGGAATTCCTGTTGGGTGCAAATATTTATGAACTAACTGACTCACTATATAACAGTGTTTCGCATACATATAACTCGGAGAATAATCATGTTAGGGCCTATGGATTTTTAAATTAAATATATTTTTTTGTGAAGTTAGAGAAGGCAAGAGTCCCTGTGATGATAATAGGATGCATTTACAGAATTTAGCCTGTGTTAATTTCTTTATTTGTAACATTCCTCTTTTTAATTATTGTTCCTATATATTTGAATTCCGCCACTTCTTCAAAATTATAAACACTTTTATTAATTGTCTATTTTATAATGTATTTCTAGCATGATCATATAATTGAAGCCTAGTTGTTGTACTGAGGCAGTAGCCTATGAACTATAACAGTATTTATTTTGTTTTTAATGTGTTTCTTCTGTTTTTATTTCTGGTTTCGTCTTTTTATAATCTTTGTTTTCTGTATGCACATTAAGACGGGGAATGTGAGTTTATGTATTTTATCTCACGTGTGGATATAGCGCGAGGTGGCTCAAGCGGTAAGTTTTGGGATTCATATTTGATGGGTCCCGAATTGAAATCCCAATACCGACCAACTTGAATGAGGTTTTTCCCTTGTATTTTTCTCGATCCTCAAGCCAAATTCTGGTTTGTATTGTCATTAAAAATTGCGTATTTTTATCGTGTTCACCATTTCATAATATAATTAGGTCTGCATTATATAAATAAACATACAATGAAATAAATACACGTATATGACCTGCACTATAATCGAGCTAAGTGGCAGTTGTTCTATAAAAAACTTGTTTAAGTTATTACTCCTCCGACTCGGTCTATTGAAGGAACTGTGATGCTACTTTTTCTCACTATGTGAACGAATTGTGTACGGAACTGTCACCGATACAAACATTGTTTCTAGGCAACATCGTATTTTACTGGACTACAAAGTTCGTAAGATGGTACCAATAATAAGGAACGTCCATTTCTTATTTATTTATGACAAGAAAAATTATATATGAACATACCTAATCAGGCGTTTAGACCCAACTTTTTTTAATGATGTCGATATCCTTTATACATAATTCCATTATGAGCAGAATATATGTTCCATGCTGACTCACCTGTAAATTCTGTTATTTTCACCACATCCACAAAGGCTAATGTGGTATATTTCTCACTAACGGCTTTGAAAATAATACTTTGATTTTCTTCGACTTTTCTAAAGCTTTGCTTTCCAATATTTTGGGAAATTCTTGAGAAACGGCCATTTTGAAACAACTGAAATCCAACGTAATCTGCATTGTGGATGCATAGGAATAAAACAATGCATTTATTACCTAATAAAATTATAAATATGTATTTTAAGATACTACTATATAACATGCGTAGACATGTGCTAGGTATTACATGTTTTTATTTTCTTTATTTAAATTGTTACACAGGGAACTATATTTTCTTGCTCGCTCAAACATGAAATCGTCATTCGACCAATGAAAATGCAGTCATACATCTGCTCTGTTTACATCACAACTGGAACTTAGCTCGGAATTAGTATAGATGTTAAATTTAGATCTCTCATGATAGATATATGAAATATGTTGAATACAAACCTTCACAATTATAGAATTATAAGAAAATGCGTGTTCTGTGTTATTGTAGTGTATAAATACAATTATATATGTATGGTGACCAGCTCTATGGGCTAGTGGTCAGAGGTTCTGACTGCAGTTCATGAGGTCTCGAGTTGGATTCCCGGTCAGAGAACTGGAAGTTTTTTTCCTATGGTCGCTCATGATCTGGATTTGAACTAAGTTTAGGTTTGAGGATTCTCCTGGTGCTTCATTATTATTAATCACCCAACACGTCATCGGGGAAACTTAACTCTGTCTTCCAGGCGCCCCTTCTTAAACCTTTGCATAAGATTTAAATATCCAAAATTCATTTTATTGAACTCGAAAAAGTAAGTGAAAACAAAGATCTATAAGCTTATGCTAAAAAAAAGAAACTCAAAACAAAATGTTGATAAACAAACTCTGAGAATTAATTATAGTCTAGTTCAAATGCAGGCGCCAATGGACTGATGCAGAGGTCTCTCTCTTTTATTTTTTTACACCGGTATGCATTTTCTTTGGGGGCTTTTAGGATGTTTTACGAGCTGTAAGTCTGTGACACGGGATCCCTGACTCATTTTGTTTTCCATGAGTGATGTATTCAGGAATTTTATGTCCCTTAATATCCATTCACCTAAGTCAGAATTGCAGCTGTGAAACTGGAAATCGGTGACAACTATGATAATCACTAGTCAATCAGGACCGACCTGTTGAAATAAAGAAGGTGTATACAAAATATTGTGGATTTCTTAATAAAATTAATGAACTCTTTCTTTGGTAAAGAAATAATCAGCCATAACAGGCGCATTTAAATCCTGTCTTTCGACATCAATTGGTTAATATAAGTGGGCTACGTTCTACCATTCAGGAGAGAAAACCAAAAATGTCATAGATGACAACCTGCTGACATTGGTAGAAAAAAAGGAGTACTACATGGTTAATAATTTATAGAGATGTTTGTGAAAAATGACGTACATAACTCCAATCAATATTAATTTATCTGCGTTGAAAATTATAAGGAGGAGAATATTTCTTGTTACACGCTATTTTCCCTGTGTACAGAACTTGAAGAAACCGGGTCTTGCGTCTCTGAAGAAATAGCTGTAGCATTTACTCTCATGTCTCTTAAGGATTCTGTTTCAATTCATTTTTGTAAACAATCGATATTACTAATGAAGTATAAATCGACATTAAGGGTCAGTTTCACCAACAGAGGTAACTGTATTACGCCAGGTTTCCCCATATATAATACATAGCTTAAACTGGCGTTATAGAGTTACCTCTGTTTTGGTGAAACCGACTCTAAGAGCTCGTATAAAATGTTATTACTAAAAATTTATCAAATTATTAGTTACGCAGGGAATTGTGTTCCTCTTGATACAAATCAGGAATTGGTTGGAATGTTACAGCATGTTTAATAAAAACTGTAGAGTGTCGTTATAAAGTTAGTAAATAATTATTTTTCAAGAGTCGGGTGTGAAGAAGTGTTAAAAATTACCTGGTAATAATAAAGTTACTTTCTATATTGTTAATTTTATTATTATCATCATCATGATCTTCCAACTGGGCGTTTTCCTTCTGGCTTTCCTACAAGAAGTTTCCATGCACGTCTTTCATTCCCCATACGCGCAACATGTCCTGCCCATCGCAGTCTACGGGACTTAACTGTTCTTATTATATCTGGCTTCCTATAAAGACCATGTAGTTCATTGTTATGTAGTCTTCTCCATTCACCTGTCTGTTCATCTCTCTTTGGTCCAAAAATTTTCCTAAGAACTTTATTCTCAAATACTCGTAATCTCCTTTCCTCCCTTAAAGTAAGAGTCCATGTTTCGCACCCATATAATATAACTGGTAGAATAATAGTTTTATATATTTTCAGCTTAACGTTTTTTGAAAGGAGTTGGGACATCAAAAGTCTCTGCAATGCATAATAGCATGCATTTCCAGAATTGAGCCTATGTTTAATTTCTTTGTGCATCTCATTCCTATTTGTGATTATTGTTTCCTAGGTATTTGAATTCAGCCTATTCCTCAAAATTTCCCTCATTTGTCATTAGCTGTCCATTTCCATTATATAATGTATTTCTACGTGTGACCATATATTTAGTTTTACTGATATTTACTTCCAGTCCTAATTTCTTAGTGTTACTCAATAGTGTGTGCGTGTTGGCCTTTAGTATCTCCTCGCTATCGGCCAGTAGTACTACATCATCAGCATAAACTAACAGCTTATTAATACCATTCAGTTGTAAGCCTTCCTCATTCTCTAAAGATTTAATGGCATGCTCTAGTACAAAATTAAATAGTAGAGGAGATAGTGCATCTCCTTGCTTCAACCCATTCTGGATTTCAAAAGTGTCTGAAAACTGTTTGCCTACACGCACCCTACTCGTTGAGCCATTTAGACACATTCGTATAAGTCTAACTAACTTTTTAGGAATTCCGAACTCCAGCAGGATACTATATAACTTCTCCCTCTTAATTGAATCATATGCTTTTTTGAAGTCTACATATAGTTGATGTACAGTGCCATTATATTCCCATTTCTTTTCTAAAATCTGTCTTATACTAAAAATCTGATCTGTTGTAGACCTGTTTCTTCTAAATGCGCATTGATTATCTCCTAGAATGTCATCAATATAGGGAGTAAGTCTGCTTACTAATATATTTGTTAGAATTTTGTACGAAGTTGAAAGTAATGAGATGCCCCTATAGTTGTTGCAATCAGTTTTATCTCCTTTCTTATAAATTGGTACGATAATTGATTCCTTCCATTCATCTGGAAGAGCTTCTTTTTCCCAAATCATACTAAGCAACCAGCGTATCTTGTCCATCAATATTTCTCCCCCTGATTTTATCAGTGCTGCTGGGATCTCATCTGAACCTGATGCTTTATACATCTTCAATTTTTCAATTGCCATTTCAACCTCTAATGCGCTTGACTCTGTGACTAGCATTTCTGCTGTCTGTAACTTATCCTCCTCAATGTCCTGTTCTGTATGTACATTTAATAGCTAATTAAAATAACTTTTCCATCTATTTAATATACTCTTGGAATCTGCAATCATATCACCATTTTCATTCCGAATTATGTTTGTTCTAGCCTGAAACCCTTTCTTCTCTATACTAATTCCCTGATATAATTCTCTAATGTTCCTATTTTTTGCATTCATTTCAAGATCATTAATTTTCTCTCTCAAATATTCCCTCTTCTTACTCTTTAGTAACTTGGTGGTTTCCCGTCTAACACTACCCAATTGCTCTAAATTTACCTCATTTGGCTCGTGTAACCATTTCATTTTAGCTAGTTTTCTTTTCTTTACAATGTCGGCACATTCCTCATCAAACCATTTCTTGTTTTGCCTCTTTTTTAAACAACCAATGTTTTCTATGCTGACAATTTAATAGTATCTCTTATAGCCTCCCATTCTTTATTTATATCAGTTTCTTCTTCGTTTGCCACATTGTCATCTGAAGATTCCAGTACTTCAAATCTATTAGCAATTTTGATTTGGTATACTTGCCGCATTTCATCATTTTTCAAGTTTTTTAATTCATATTTTACAGAATCACCTTTAGCTTTTGTTCCTCTCATAAGCGATAGCCGTTGTCTGATTTTCACCTTGACCAGATGATGATCTGAATTGTAGTATGTCCCTCTAACTGATCTAATATCAATGATGCTAATGTGCCAGCGTTTATCCACTAATACATGATCTATCTGGTTCCGAGTTTCTCCATCTGGGGACGTCCAGGTGTATTTATGAATATCCTTATGCTGAAATGTTGTGCTCTTAACAATGAGATTCTTTGATGTGGCAAATGTGACTAATCTAACCCCGTTGTCGTTACTATCTTCATGAAGACTGAATTTGCCTATTGTTGGTTTGAATATACCTTCCGGCCCCACTTTTGCATTTAAATCTCCTAAGACAATTTTCATATGATATCGTGAAAGGCTATCAAATAAGCATTCTAATTCTTCATAGAACTCATCCTTGATCTTGTCATCTTTATCTTCTGTGGGGGCATGTACATTTACAATTATAAAATCATGTCGTTTACCCTTTAGAATTATGTATGATATCCTATCACTAACAAACTTAATATCTCGGATAGCGGATAGGATCCTCCTTCTGACTAAAAAACCTGTTCCAAATGCAGGTCTTTCTGCACCCCCATAGTATAATGCAAAGCTTCCTGATTCCTGACTACCTTCTCCTGGCCACCTAACTTCCTGTAAAGCGACTATATCCAAGGGCGATTTATCCAATTCCCGCGTTAATATCTCTAGTGCCCCGCTATTGTATAAAGTCCTAACATTCCATGTTCCTAGGAACATGTCCCTGTGTTTGAGCCTTTGGCATGGGTTCCCTGAAGTAGTCCCCGCCCGGAGAACCGAATGGGGGACTATTTGACCTCCGGAAAATTTTACCCCAGTACAACCCATGTCCGCATTTCTTGACGGTTGTATTTTTACGGTGAAAGATCGTCACTCTTTCGACCAAGGTACTTATTTCGTCTGGCTTATCACCTTCGACCAGTCCGGCATGGGTAACCCTATCGGCAGCAATGCTACCGCCAGCATATAGCTCTCAGGATCATTTAAGCACGCAAGCCACTCCACCACGACAAGGTAAAGATACCATGGAGGGCAGTAATACTTTTAGCGCATACTACAATAGTATCGAATTTAAAGATATTTACATTTTTATCTTATTCTGTAAAATATTAAAACTAAAAAATAAAAAATAAATAATAGTTTTAAAAAACTAAAACAACACGCTAAACTAAAACAACACGCTTAATTAGAAAACCGTACTAAAAAAACGAAAAAAAATTAATTTCCAACACGCTTGTGATAAAATTAAAGCGGTCAACAAAAAAAACATCTCCACACATATAGAATAAAACTAGAGTTATCAACAAAAAGAAAATAATTTTACCATCAAAAGCGTGGGGTGCTTTTTATGATTATTACATTTTCTTCTTAGAGACTTTACCTTTACCAATATCTGTTTATTATCAAATATATTAATTGATATAGAGCACCCCACGCTTTTGATGGTAAAATTATTTTCTTTTTGTTGATAACTCTAGTTTTATTCTATATGTGTTGGAGATGATTTTTTTGTTGTCCACTTTAATTTTATCCCAAGCGTGTTGGAAATAATTTTTTTCGTCTTTTTAGTTCGGTTTTCTAATAAAGCGTGTTGTTTTAGTTTCTAAAACTATTATTTATTTATAAACTTAATTGTTTTCTAATCTTCTAGATTAAATTAACCTAATCGTTGATAAGAATCCAGAAAAAACAATAAAACTTAAAAATGTATAATTTTTTAAATCAGAGAACAAATAAACGCTCTGTAATAAATTAAAAAAATATAGATTGTGAAAAATATTAATAAAATGGATATTTCAAACAATAGGCCTGTAACCTAGAGTTTATAAAAATAAGCAATAGATGGAAGAGAGTTGTTGGTGCGGAAATGTTCATATAGTGATAATGTTGAAAGTGAAAAATACAGACATTACGCCTTGTCGCAGAGCTACTGAACATGCCTTGGTTCGAGTCCCTATGTGGAAGAAATTTACTCACTGAATGTCGGCTAGTGTGGAACGGTGTCCACCTAGAATTGTGAGGATTATATATACCGAGTATAACATTTTGGGAATCCGACTGTTGACCACTTATGACACATAGCTATAACGTCTACCTCTCTGTTATACCAAGTGCCTTGCACACTTATCGCTCCATGAGTTTAATTTAGTTTAAACAAAGGAATGGCTTAATTTTAAAGCATAATAACAAAATGTTATCTAAAATATTGTAAAATAGAATATTTGTAAGTTTAGAGTTAAATTTGTTACGTTATAGAATGGGCCATGTAAACGATGATAAAAATGGTATCTGAAAATATTTACCTGAGAGATAAAAACGCTTGTCATTGATCTGTCTAAAATTCTTAAGAATATAAATTTTTAGATAAAACAGTTTTGAATTATATTTGCGAAATGTCATTATTTTATTAATTTAAAATATTTTTCAATCTCACATTTAGTGGCGTTGCTTCGTAACGTACTCGTAAGATATTGCATAATTTTTAATTATGTAATAAAAATAGCGGCCTTACTGGGCAAACGCGTAGAAAGTGCTCTGCAAATATTGAAAAAAACATAGCCGAAGGAGGAGGATACCTCACGATAGAATCAAAGGAAGACATCCTGAATGCGGTGAGTACATTGGAAAATTGTTTCACTGAAATGAAAATATTATGAACGTAGAGTGCACAAAGAATAAAGATACAGTGTTCTCGGGGAATGAGGTTGACGAAAAACACGAAACCATTCCCCAGTCAAATCGAGGTTAGTTATTTTCCCACCTCATTCTTGGGAATACTTACTCTAACCTTCCCTCGAGCAGAATTACTATACAATATACATATATGACAAGATAAGAAAAAAAAATGCCAGGACGGGATTTAAACCCGGACCTCTGAGTTGATATCTCAGTGATCTACCACTTACGCTACCAGGCGAATCCAGAACAAACATTTATTTGTTCTTATACATATTCTCTATTATTACCAGATGTAGCGGGAAATATATATATGTCCACCGCTGTGGTCTCGAGGTAGCGTGCTGACTTGTCACGCAGCGGGCCCAGGTTCGATCCCCGGTCGGGGCAGTTTTTCTGTATGTTTTTTTATCGGTTTTTTCTCGTCACCTGTAAGACAAATGTCAGGAAAACTTTAAGGCCCAAACGGTCCCCGAAATCTTATGGCCATCATCCTCATCCTAGCCATTATCATCATCATCATTCACCGGTGTTGAAAGCAACGGGAAGCTACCACATCTACAGTTCCCTAGTAAAGCTTTGCAAGCATAGCATGAAAATGCTTAGATTTCAGTGAAGGACTTGCCCTCGGGCAGAATTAATATGGATGGCTGGATGTATATAATCGCGAACAAAAAAAAAGTAGCGCGTTTGAAAGCAAATCTATTTAGTCAAGACTTGATAATAATAGCTTTGTAATAGAAACGTTGACGATTTTAAAATGTTTGGAATTATAATGATAATTAATGTATCAACTGTGACAATAGGACTGCGAATGCGTAAGTCGTTCGATTAACTTATACAAATTAATAATCTATAATTAACTCACTGGCTCTGTCGAATCCGCAAGTTCACGGCCATAAGCTATCCATATATCCCTATTCTGAGCTAATGTTTTCCATTCATCCACTTGTATAATCTACTACTGTCAAATCGTGGATAATGTTATTCTCACACCTCATTCTTGGTCTACCAACTGGGCCTTTTCCCTCTGGTTTTCCTACAAGAATCTTCCATGCACTTCATTGATCCCCATATGTGCCACATGTCTTGTCCATAGCAATCTACGAGACTTAACTGTTCTTATTATATCTGGCTTCTTATACATATCATGTAACTCACCATTATGTAGTTATAAACCGTTCATATCTCTTTTTTTTTTTGCGCAAAAAGTTTCCTAAAAACTTTATTCCCAAACACTCGTAAAGTTCTTTCCACCATTAAAGTAAGAGTCCATGTTTCGCATCCATATAATATAACTGGAGAGTATAACTGTTTTATTTATTTTCAGTTTAACATTTTATCAAAGGAGTTCGGATGGGAGTGTTCCTGAAATTAGTAACAGGATGCATTTCCAGAATTCAACCTACGTTTATATTCCTTGTGCATCTCATTCCCATTTGTAATTATTAATGTTCCTAGATAATCAAAATCAGGCACTTCTTCAAAATTTCCTTCATTTGTTATTATTTGTCCATCTCCATTATAAACGCATTTCTATGTGTGAGCATATATTTAGTTTTATTGATATTAATTCCAGCCCCAATTTCGTATTTACTCAATAGTGTGTGCGTGTTGGCCTTTAATATCTCCCCGCTATCGCTCAATAATACCATATCATCAGCATAAATTAACAGCCTATTACTATCATTGAGTTGTAGGCTTTCTTCATTTTCCAAAGATTTAGTTCCATGTTTTAATATAAAAAATTGAATAGTAGAGGAGATAATGCATCCCCTTGCTTTACCCCATTGTGAATTTCTAAATTATCCGAAAACTCTTTGCCTACAAACACCCTACTCTCTGTTCCATTTAGACACATTCGTATAAGTCTAACAAACATTTTAGGAATTCCGAACTCCAGCAGCATACTGTATAACTTCTCCCTGTTAACCGAATTGTACGCTTTTTCTAGTGTATATATATATATATATATATTTAGAACTTAAAACTATATTTTTGACATTTGGCAATGAAGGCAAATATGACATAAAAAAAATAATTGCCTGAGTCGGGATATATATATATATATATATATATATATATATATTGTTGACGCCTCAGGTTAGCGGCCATTGAGTGGTTAGCGAGATATGTCAGTGTTGGCTAACCTGAGTCTTCTCATGGATTGAACGGCGTGGTGTGTGCATAGGTCTTGTGCGTGTGTAGCTCCTAGAGAGCGGTCTTGTGTGTGTGTGGCTCGTAAGGAGCAGACGTGTCTTGTGGTGCGCTCTGTGTGAGTGAGTTGTGAGAGAACTGAACACGACGGGAGCACGTGTTAACATTAGTGTATATTATTAATTCTAGTTGAAATATAGTCTTATTTTAATATGTTTAATTCTTTGTGTCACCGTAACTCCTAAATATACAGTCCACTTCAGAGAGAAGAACTTTATAGCTACTTACAGGTTTAGAAATAAAGTTCCGTGAACAATTAACCTGTATGTGTAGTAAGTATATATTATCCCTGCTACATATCTTTGGTCCTCCGGGCCGGATATAACAGTCGCCTTGTGAAAAATAGTGATATTGTGACACAAAAAGTATTGCTTACGTGAAGAACTATATTAAACAAAGAACAGTGAAAGCGTTACCACGTGGTGTTCCCGTGATCATATAACAGTCGCCTTGTGAAAAGTCGTAACATTGTGACACAAAAAGTATTACTTACGTGAAGAACTATATTAAACAAAGAACAGTGAAAGCGTTACCACGTGGTGTTGCGGCTAACAACTAGTGGACCGCGACCCCCTTGCAGAACTTCGAGCTTCGAGAAGTCTAGTTCCAGTGCAAGAAAATATCATTTTGATAGTGAAGTGTCTTCGAGTGAGCTATCCTTTGATATCAACGGTGCTGTGACCTTCTAGTAGCGTGGTGGCACATTCTAGAGTACCACAGATGTCTGGTCGATTGGAAATCCTAGTAGAGGCCTGAAAGATAAGTACTATTGCATGCTTGCATCTCCTATCTTAGAGTTGATGTCCCACCTCATTCCATAAACCTAGACTTGATATTTGAGAACAAATTGACTATTTAATCAGAATTGGTATAGAGTCGAGCTGACATTATATTTCAAATTGCCATATTATTTGTGTGATTTATATATATTTTAATTATTTTATAAAATATTTGCTGTGTTATATTGTTCGGTAATTTGTTATTTATCAAAATGTCATTCGAAAGTGAAACAAAGGCTATCCAAAAGCGAGGTCATTCTTAAAAGAAGCCTTACTAATTTGGAAAATTATATTAATAGTGAAGCCATTTCCCTAAACACATTAGTAGCTAGACAAAATAAACTAGGAGATATTTGGGAACAGTTTGAGGCAGTTAAGAATTTCTTAGAGCTTGAAGTAGATTCAAAGCCAGGTCAGGATCATGCAAGGGATCATGAGGATTTTGAAAATGAATATTATGAGTTGTGTGGCAAGGTTCAGGATTTAATAGAAAGTCTTCAAAAACCCACAGATAGTCATGGTTTTGATGATTCACGTGCATCTAGTAGATCGAGTTGTAGTTTTAAGTTACCGGCTATTCAGATTCCCCATTTCCAAGGAGAATTGACTGAATACCTCTCGTTTAAGAATACTTTTGAGTCCCTTGTGATTAATAATACTAACTTAGATAATGTTCAAAAGCTTCATTATTTATTATCGTCACTTGAAGGCGAACCTAGGCAATTACTCAGTAATTTAGCGATAACTGAAGGAAATTTTGGTACGGCCTGGAAGTTAATTCAGCAAAGGTACGACAACAGACGCATGATATTGTCTCAGCATGATAAGTGCTTACTCAGCTTACCTTCTTGTAGTACAGGTACTGCTGCAGAGTATAGGAAGGTACTTAACCAAGTAAAGGCAATATTAATGCCATAGAGAACCTTCAGAGTGATGTTCTGTTATCAGATCTAATGTTGCAGGAAATTATATCGAGTAAAATGAAAGGTATTCATAGGTCAGAGTGGGAAGCTAAACATGGTGCTACGGACATCCCTAGTCTAGTTGATTTTATGGAATTTTTGGAGAGAAAAGCTCAAACCTTGGAGCTCAGTGAATGTAAAACATTGTAGTAAATGAGAAACCAGATGTAAAGCCTAAAGTCAAATCTTTCCATATTGCTAATGACAACAAATCAAGATATTGCCATAATTGCAAATCAAATAAACATAATTTACCAGATTGTGAGGAAATCAACCAATTAACAGTAGATGAAAGAGTACATTTAGTTGGTCAGATTAGATTATGTTATAATTGTTTTTCAAAGGGGCATACAGCGAGATTTTTGTAAAGAGAAACCTTGTTCCAAATGTCAACGCAAACACAATACTCTAATACATTTTGAAAGAAAGCCTAATGTTGAGCATCCAGCTATTGTGTCTCCCACTGCTATGAAGATAACCTCCGGGCTAGGCTCAAACGTACTTCTTAGCACTGCCTGTGTTAATGTGAAAGATAAATTAGGGCGGTTAGTTAAGGTTAGAGCGTTACTGGACTCTGCCAGCCAGTTATCTTTTATGACTACAAATCTGTTGAGCAAGTTAGGTCTTGCAACCCAATCGTGCAAACTTCCTATTGTAGGTATTGGAGACTCAGATGTCTCTCCAGTCAGTCTTACTTGTAAGGTGCAATTGTTGTCCAGAGTGTCTAACTATAGGCTGAACTTGAATTGTGCTGTCGTAGATAATATCACATCTCAATGTCCCGCCACCGAGATTGATCATTCAAACTGGAATATTCCGTCTAACATTGTGTTGAGTGATCCAAACTTTAATAAACCTGCTACGATTGAACTTCTTCTCGGCGCAGACGTGTACCATGATATTGTTTGTTCTGAGACGTTGAGAAGGAAGGGATACCCCACGTTGATCAAAACAGAGTTTGGTTACATATTTTCAGGTGCCTTTCCTGAACTTTGTATTAAGAAAAGAGTAGATCCTCGTTCGGTAAACTTTGTGAAACTTGATTCTCTGGATAAAAAACTGGAAAGGTTCTGGCAGCTAGACGAACTGCAAAACCCTGTTCTTAGTCCAGAAGAGAAAGCGTGTGAACAACATTTCGTTGAAAACGTCCAAAGAGATGAATCTGGTCGTTTTATTGTGAAGTTACCTATACGTCTTGATGTTCCTTCGGTCGCTGAATCTAAGCATACTGCTATTAAGAGATTTAAGCACATTGAGAGTAAGCTTGATAAACATTCTCAATTAAAAGAACACTATGTCGGATTTATGAGAGAGTACCGCGATCTAGGACACATGGAGCTTGCACCACCCTTAGAAGGAAACAAGAGTACTTTCTACTTACCGCATCATTGCGTAATTAAAAAGTCTAGTACAACGACCAACAGTGAATCGCCAACTAGAGTGGACTCAGAATTGAAGACACAAATTCGGGTACTGATGTCTAAGGTACAAGTACCTGAATTTGAGAAGTACTTTTCATTTCTCAAACTGAAACGAGTATATGGATATGTACTGAGATTCATCCATAATACTCGTAATAGAGACAAATTATATTCCGGTTCCTTGTCTTCAATCGAGTTGAAACAAACGGAACTAATGGTGGTGAATCGCATTCAAGCCGTTGAATACAAGAGGGAGATCCACGAGTTAACTTCCAAGAAACAAGTAGATTCTTCAAGTGACTTGAGATCACTTAACCCATTCCTGGATAAAAATGGACTTCTCAGAGTTGGTGGCCGTCTTGAGAATTCTCAGTTGACATTTGATGAGAAGCATCCAATCATATTACCGGCTAAAAATGTTGTGACTAAACTGTTAGTGAAGCATGAACATGAGATGTTACTTCACTCCGGTGCTCAAGCAGTTCTGTGTTCACTGCGCACCCGTTATTGGATACCTCGTGGTAGAAATACTATTCGTGGGGTAATTAGGTCCTGCTACAAATGTTTCAGAGTTAAACCACCTCGAACTAGTCAGATGATGGGACAACTTCCTGAGTATAGAGTAGAGCAAAGTCTTCCCTTTGTTAAGGTAGGTTTGGACTACGGAGGTCCAATTGTAATAAAGGGAGACAACCCAAGATCTAAGGTGAAATTCAAGGCTTACATAGCACTTTTTGTATGTTTAGTAACTAAGGCTATCCATTTAGAAGTTGTCAGGAGCCTTACTACTAAGGACTTCATTGCTGCCCTCTATAGATTTGTTGCCCGCAGAGGACGCCCTTGTCTCATATTGAGTGATAATGGTTCAAATTTTGTTGGGGCCAATAACGAGTTATTGAATTTTGTAAAGAAACATGCGAATGCTATTACCGAGAACATAGCAAATATGAACATTGAATGGAGATTTATTCCTCCTTCTAGTCCCCATTTTGGTGGACTTTGGGAGGCAGGAATAAAATCGGTTAAATCCCTTATGAAAAAGACTATAGGTAAACTATTCTTAGTTTTGAAGAATTGTGTACTTTGTTGTGTCAGATCGAGTCTGTACTAAATTCTAGACCTATCTGCACGCCCAGTGAATCCCATGAAGAAATGTACCTAACTCCAAGTCACTTCCTGGTAGGTAGACTATTAACTAGTACTATCCCTCCTGATATAGCCAACTGTCCCCTTTCCTACGATGCAAGGTGGAAGGTAGTTCAGGCTCTCTACAGGTCTTTCTGGCAACAGTGGTCCAGACAATACCTGCAGTCGCTTCAGCAAAGGAGGAAATGGATGTCTGCCGGGAGATGGTGTCCAGCTGTCGGTGATCTTGTGATCCTTCGGGACGACAACTTACCACCTCTGGTATGGAAAACTGGTGTGATCCAACAGCTTCACCCTGGGATCGACGGTGTGGTACGAGTGGTCACCATTAGGACTAAAACTGGATTATTTCGACGAGCCATTGTGAAACTTGTCCCCTTACCCAGTTGTGTTGAGAGATTCACCGATGTGTTAAATCGTGAGATCCCTCAAAGGGGGGAGTATGTTGACGCCTCAGGTTAGCGGCCATTGAGTGGTTAGCGAGATATGTCAGTGTTGGCTAACCTGAGTCTTCTCATGGATTGAACGGCGTGGTGTGTGCATCGGTCTTGTGCGTGTGTAGCTCCTAGAGAGCGGTCTTGTGTGTGTGTGGCTCGTAAGGAGCAGTCGTGTCTTGTGGTGCGCTCTGTGTGAGTGAGTTGTGAGAGAACTGAACACGACGGGAGCACGTGTTAACCTTAGTGTATATTATTAATTCTAATTTAAATATAGTCTTATTTTTATATGTTTAATTCTTTGTGTCACAGTAATTCCTAAATATACAGTCCACTTCAGAGAGAAGAACTTTATAGCTACTTACAGGTTTAGAAATAAAGTTCCGTGAACAATTAACCTGTATGTGTAGTAAGTATATATTATCTCTGCTACATATATATATATATATATATATATGAAAAATAAATGTTGGGTGTTAGGATTCCTGAGTAACTCAGATATTTGGAGCACTAAACGTACAGAGTTTAGAAACTCGGTTTCAAATCCGACACAGATATTTATTTGTTTTTCATGTCATATTTACCTTCATTGACAAAGTAAAAAATGCAGTTATAACATCTAAATATACAAGCGTTACTGCTATAAAGTAAATATTTTCTTTAAATATGCTTACTTGTTACAGTGGTCATTAGATGGCTGTTGGAATGATATCCCACGGGTTATAGGATTTTTTATGTCAAAATTGTAGTCACCTGCATTACCGGGATATTCCACGCGACTACAATGTGAAGTCATAGTGCAAGCTTCTTGAGCCGTAACATATGGCAGTGAGGAGTTTTCTTGCGAACTTATTAATTTGTAAATTTTACTGTAAAGAAGTTACGTAGCCTATATTTTTATCGTCTGTCCATGACAACGTCTAACGTGTCCACTAGTACAAAGTGCAGACCACTGGGAGGTGAAGACTACTGGGAGGTGAAGACCACTGGGAGGTGAAGACTACTGGGAGGTGAAGACTACTGGGAGGTGAAGACTACTGGGAGGTGAAGACCACTGGGAGGTGAAGACCACTGGGAGGTGAAGACCACTGGGAGGTGAAGACCACTGGGAGGTGAAGACCACTGGGACGTGAAGACTACTGGGAGGCGAAGACCACTGGGAGGCGAAGACCACTGGGAGGTGAAGACAATTGACCAGTCTCGATCCCCATTAAAAGTTCAGACCAAATACAATTTTAAATAATTCTCTTTCGACTTAAAGACAATTGGTTTGTCCTCGACTGTCAACAAGGCTGTTACCTACCTTACAGCATAAAGTGGTTTGATATTTGGTTTAGTTGTGAACTATAAACCTTGTAAATTACTGTGAACTACATAATTTCATGTCGGTCTAGTGGTGATGTTCCTTATCTCTAGTCCGAAGGTCGTAGGTTCAAACCCGACCGTTTCCAAGGGAAAAGTCCTCCGGGAGGGACGTTTAGCCGTGGGATCTGAGTGTGAAGATTTTCAGGCTCGTAAAATAATTTGATGTTTATGGGATGATTGTCTACATAATTTAGCGAATAATAATTTATATAACTATCTTTATCCACACACACACACACACGCACGCACGCACGCACACGCACGCACACGCACATATAGCCTGTATATAAAATCCCATATATAATTTATCCGCATTTCCTTACTTTTCACCTTCTCGCTCCTCTTTTGTCGATGGCGCTAAACGTGAACTTGATTCTCGGCGACTCCGAAATGCGGTTTTGAACTAAATATGAGTGGCTTTAAATCCCTGTGGAGATAGCGCTTAAACGCCATCGGGATGTCAAGAATCAACTTACGACTACAAAGACAATAGATTCAACACTAATCTCGGTCCGTTTTTACTTTTTATTTTTCTTCCCATCTCGCTCCCTCTTATGGAAACTATACGTAAAAAGTTGAGCTTAAATTTAATCGTTTTCGACACTCGTATCCGTCGTATTACATTGTTTTTACATGTGATATTCCTGAGGGTGCTAGTGGTCTCTAACCCCTCAAAATGTAGGTGATGCGCGTTCACACAAATTTATTTAACAAACGTCAAACTTTCACATTTCTAATTACTCAGATTAGCTTTGTTTATTCTTCCGTCCATGACTGATCTATTTGTTGTATTTTATTATAATACCATATTTAATATTTCACCATTAAAAGTAAATGAAGGTATATATTTTGATAAAAATATAATAAATGTATCTAGAAGTAAGTTACGGTGCAAAAAGCGTACATCCGATTTCGAAATAATTTTGCTTTTAAAATGAAACTTAGACATGTCCAACAATAAAACATAAAACATTACACAACGTCCATAAATAAATCTGAAAAATAACAATTTACACGTAACTTAACAATTATGATTCTGAAGTCTGAGGACAAAATGATAAACATTAAGCAGTAGTGTAACTTGATAATGACAATAACATCCTCAACTCGTGTTCAACGTAGCGATGAGATGAGATGAAGTCCCTATATTTATAGAAGTCTGAACGATAAGTGTGGCGATGAGTATGGATATATCCTGTGGCAGGGGAAACGGTAGAAACCTACAAACATATAATTACTAATGAAGATGATTATATTAAAATGTGTATATCCCAAATAATTACATAACCTGGAGTTTATAAATAAAATAATCAATAGCCGGAAGAAAATAATTGACCTGGAAACTTTCATATAATTAATAATATAGAAAATTAAGAATGGATCGGGACGAAGCAGCAGCCTTGGCGCTGAGCTGCGGAACGTGCGTTAATTTGATTCACTGAGGAAAATGTTTCTTATGCAATTTTTCCCAGTCAGCATCATGAGGTAACTCCAGGCTGCAGGTTGAGGCTCATATACTATCTGGGTTATCGACTTCCTATAATAGTCCTAAGTGGTTATGCTCTCGCGCCAACTAGTTTCTTATGAGTTAAAGAACGGAGAAGTTTAATAAAAATAGTATAACACTTTATTATGTGAAATTATATAAAATAGAATATTTCTAATTTGTTGTAATTTGAATTAACCTGCCTTATATGCATCACGATGTAGGTCATAATAACGTGCATTTAAACTATGATAAATGAGATATTTGAAAATGTATTTAACATTTACCTGATAGAGGAAGCGTTGTCTGTAAATCTCAGCTACACAGATTAAACAGTTTTGAATCCAATCTGTAAAATATTAATATTTTATTAATATCAATTAAAACCGTAATTTTCTATTTCATATTCAATGACGTTGCTTGGTAACGTTACGGTTATTGTGTCATTCGTGCTGTCAACAAGGCGCATTCCGTCCAAATTTTTATGAAACGAATCTTCTTTTAATAAATGTGCTAATTGTGCTTAGGGGAAAAAATCTCATTATAAATTGAAATGGTTATTATAGGCCTGTATAGTTGTGATGCGGTGGACTAGTGGTTATGCTCCTTGCCTCTGGTTCCGAGGATCGCTGGTTCAAACCCGGCCGGGGTCGATGGATTTTTTTTTTTGGGACGGGAAAATCCGAGGAGCATGTCCTCCGAGAGGGACTTAAGCTGTGAGTCTGAAGACTTTTCAGGCTCGTAAAAGATCCTTAAGCCTGGATAAAGAGGCCTCTAAGCAAAATTTACCGACCTCAACCTCCTAGTAATACCTTAGTTGCCTGTTAGATGTCTCATTGGGTCGGTGTGTTACCGCATGACATCTATGAACAAATAAGGTAACTTAAAATTAACTTGGACTAGTAACTGCTTACAAAGGAGAGGTTATAGCTGCACCATTATAGATAGATTATACTGCACATAGTTGTCTTCCTGTATAAATATGGTAAATTTAACTTTAAAAAAGTGGCATTGTTGTAATATTAGATAATAATTTGACAAAATACATGTAATACTCATACAATTACAGCACATATATTATCTTCTTCTCTCTCTCTCCCCATCATAGGTGCTGTAATCGATATTGGTGGAATAGTGGTTAACATACTTTCTCCCGGATTTAAAAATGCATGGGTTCAAACACGGCCTTGTGGTGTCAATTTTCAGGGCATAAAAATCCTTAGACTAGATTCCTTCTGAAGTGAACTAAATAATTTGGTTCCCTGACTAGATTTACGGCACGTAAAAAGAACCTCAAGCTTCAAGAACGAGACTTTTGAGCATTTTTTGGTCCTTTATCGCTCGGATTTGAATTACAATGCTTATAATCTTGACTTTTGAGAAGTAAGTTTATCGTAAAATAGTAAAAATTTCATAACACTGATTTAATGATTTGGCCTTCTCAACTATGTTTTTCCCGATTATACGTAATATTTGTCTATCTTTTGTAGGAAATGTTTACGGAGACTGGCCTAACTACCAACCCCAACTTGGAGGATCAGTAAGTACTTGTTTAAGATTTTTGTTCTGTAGAAATGACACCTTCTCTATGGCTAACATGTTACTCCTACCAGTAGATATCTTTCCCACCATTTCTGATATTGGAAACACAGACTTAACCTCCGCCATTAATAATTATTGCTTCATCGTATGGTTCTCGTACAAAGTTTGTTTATCCAGCAAAGGGGTGGGTTGTTACTTCTGGTTTTGAAAAACAGATAATTTATTCTCAAGGGAGACAAATATTTGGTAATTATGCAGACACGTAGCTCGGACTACATAAGAATCCGTTCATTTGAACTACCTAGTGAACGATGTTTAACATTCGTTGTAACGAACTATTGTCACTGTTTGTGTTGTTTCAGTAATTTTGAACATGGCGCGATGAGGTTTAGTATATTTCAGTTTTACTTAATATTTACACGCATTCTTGCGGTTTGCTGAGGAACTTGGGAGTTAAGGCGGGCGAAAACCCCTTTCATATAGGTTTTCAAAATACAAAAACTATCCTAATTTTGAGCCATGTACCTCATAATAGGTCTTTATCAGATATTAGTTAACACACATCGTCTCACTTGCTATGCACAAACAATAACAATATCACATTTAAACACGTCTGCCTTGAATTTAAACACAGCTGACAAAGATAAATTCACATTAACCTTAATCCTTTTTGTCTAGCGTTGGGTTATTAGTAACACCCGAACCTCCGTTAGGTTTTTAATTCCACAAAGTATTCAAATAGTATGAACATTTCTTTATATTAACAAACGTTGGTCGAAAATTAAATAAAAAAGTTGTAACAACTCACACTAACGTCACATTAACATTGGTTATTAGGTAACATTTCAGTTAGCTTCAATTAGAAAATAAATCCTCTTTCTCCTTTATAAATACAAAATATGAATGTCGAGGACCAACAATGGGAATGAGGTAATTGTTACGTCACGAATGTGTACATATTTCTGTACTTTCTTTGTTATTTTATATTTAGTCGTTTTTCAATACTAGGAATAATTTATATTTCGTGAAAAAATGGAAATTTATTTTTAACTTTCCGAAAACAGAATCATAACATATTAGGCTAGTGAAAATATTAGTTTTCCAACATGACTAATTAGCCAAGACTTTTAAGGAATGGTTCTATAGATCAGAAGTCCAAGGTTCGAATCTCGCTGAAAACTAGGGTGAGAGTTGTGTTTAAAATACGTAGGAATATAGTGTGAATTGTATGGATAAGATCAATTGATATAGAAGTGAAATACAAAATAGGTTAATAGGAGAAGACAGCTAGTAGCCAAAAGTGGATTTTTTTTATTCAAAATTAGCTTAAGTTCAAATGAACGAGAAGTATGTAATAGTTCATTTATGGTTCCTTTTCTATTGCATGGTTCATATAAAGTTTCTTCATATTTACTTATTATATGTAAATTACTTGTTATTAATGTCCTCTCTCTAACTTACATCTAGACACGTCTTTAATGATGGAACCAGTCACTGTAATACTAATTAAATGTGTTTTACAGTTCTTGCCTTCGCCCAAGACATTCCTTGTGGGTACAGGTTAATTCAAGAGCCTGAAAAGAAGAGTACCATCAGCAGCCACAACGTGAAAATGTGTTAAAATATTCTCAATCATGTATCCCGGGGACGTTGCATAATTGGTAAAGCAATATGGTACAAGCTGGAAGATTGCGGATTCGATTCCTGAAGAGGTAATTTTATTCACGCAGGTTTTCTTCTCCTGAAGAAGTCTTATAATCATTACGTGGAATCACAAATCCTCTCTTGTAAGCCCATGTTTCCCTTAACAGAGATTTAGGCACTCTCCCCTTATAGGGAAGAATTTGATCCATACTAATTGTGTTACACTTGTTTTCGTATAGATGTCATTTTTGAGTGGTCCGTTGTCAGCTTTCCGCCTCATACTGACATCTAGGAAACCAAGGTAGTACTAGGACGGGAAAATTCGGTATATATTGCTTAGAGGCCTTTTCATTCAGGCTTAAGGATTTTTTACGAGCCTGAAAATCTTCAGACTTGGGACCCACGGCTTAAAGTCCCTCCCGGAGAACTTGCTCTTTGGATTTTTACATGCTAAAAAATCCATCGACCCCGGCCGGGTTTGAACCCACGACCCTCGGGACCAGAGGCAAGGAGCATAATCGCTAGTCCACCGCGGCCGACATCCCTAACGTTATATAAATTGTTGTACAAGACGTATTGATAATATATAAACATTCTCACGGCGCATTGCACATGCGTCTCAACCAGTTGAGTACCATACATACGTTCTAAGTGTAAAGCCGCCATGGGAAGGGCTGACAATCCGGCTGATATCTTGCACCAGAAAATTGTGAGTCTTAATTATAAAATATCCCAAGGGCTACATAAGGCCTGCAGTGGGATAAATTACACCACTTATAGCAACTAGCCGTGACATAAATTGCGATTATGTGTATTTTACCTAATAAACACGTGCGTGCCTTTACATACTATTTTCATGACATTTTATTGTTTTTTTTTTAAACTTCATTGTTTTCGTAACTTTTACAATAAATTACCCCAATCGATGACAATGATGAAGGGAAACAAACAACTTAAAAATGTATAGTTTTGAAGTCTGAGAACAAATAGACGCCCAGCAATAAATAAAAAAATATAGAGAATTGTGAAAAATATTGATAAAATGGATATTTCAAACAATACGTATGTAACCTAGAGTTTATAAAAAATAAGGAATGGATGGAAGAGTTGTTGGCGCGGAAATGTTCATATAATGATAATGTACAGCGTCTAAGACATTACGCTTTGTCGCAGAGCTACTGATCATGACTTGGTTCGAGTCCCTATGCGGAAGGATTTACTCACTAAATGTCGGCTAGTATGGAACGGTGTCCACCTAGAATTGTGAGGAATATACAGGGCAAGTCAAAATGTTGTGCAGGTTTTCAGAAATTTATTATGTGAAATGTAATGAACATATAATATTGTGAGACATATTGTATGAAAGGTAAACTCTCAAAGTTTTTTTTAAATATTCACAGATGTTCTATGTGAGCGCCTTTTGTTACATGACAGATGTCAAGCCGATATTCAATCTCCTGCCAAACTTTCTGTAGCAGTCCGCGGTCGATATCAGCAATGGCTGCTGTGATGCGGGCACGCAGTTCATGCAGTGTTGTTGGAAGTGGTGGTACGTAAACATGATCCTTTACAAGACCCCACATGAAGAAATCACACGGGGTTAGATCTGGTGAACGAGGTGGCCAATGAATGAGTTGTTGATCACCCTGAGATGCACGGCCTATCCAGCGTTGTGGTAAAGCCGTATTCAAATGGTCTCGAACACTGCCATGGTAATGTGGAGGGGCACCATCCAACTGCAGAATGAAATCTGGACTATCCGCTTCAAGCTGCGGAAGGAGCCATTGTTGTAGCATATCAAAGAAAACATGTCCGTTCACAGTACGTTCATGAAAGAAAAAGGGCCCATAAACCTTTGCATGGGAAATGGCACAAAAGACATTCACTTTCGGAGAATCGCGTTGATGTTCCAGAGTTGCATGGGGGTTACCAGTTCCCCAAATCCTTACATTGTGTCTATTCACTTTTCCTGAAAGGTGGAAGGTCGCTTCATCACTGTAAACTACCCTCTCATGGAACTCATTCTCTTCCATTAATGCGAGAAAATCAACACAGAAGGACGACATCTAGGCCCTGCCGTCCACCCCTTGGGATACCTCGGTCGTCATGACCATACTCCCAAGTCCTAGTTCTAGTCCTCCCTATCCTAACTTCGCGTCCACGTTCAAGTTCTCGGTCCTTACACCAACACTCCAGGGAGAGAGTGTTGGAGTTTGCACTTCTGGGCAATTGATGAGCTACATAGTACATCAGGTCACTCAATCCTGATGACCCCACAGTTGGTCCACGGGCTCCATGAGCCTAGCCGGGAGGACTGCTGTCGCAGATCCACCGACTATTCCCCTGTTCTGCCTCCAGGGACGTGTCCTGCAGCCGTTGTGAGACCGGCTAGGGCTACAAGCCCAACAGTGTGAGACTTTTAGTACATCCAGGTGCTCATCTCCTGGCGACCCCACAGTTTTGTCGACGGGCCCGTAGGCCAAGCCAGGAACCAGTACAGTAGCTCCCCGCTGGACTGGTCCGAGCCGAGCCCTGGTGTGCCCCCAGGGACGCCTTCTGCAGCTGTTGTGGGCCAGCACGGAGCTCGCAAGCTCCAACAGATGAGCAATTAGTACGACAAGGCGCTCAACTCTTGCCTACCCCACTAATGGTTCACGAGTCCCTTGGACTTAACCGGGAGGACTGTCTAGCAGATCCACCGATCTTTCCCCCAGTGCACCAGCTGGGGACGTGTTGTTGTGCTGAAGTGGGTCCAGCCTGAGCTTTTAGTACGTCAGGTCGCTCAACTCCTGACGACCTCACAGATTGTCCTTTGGGTCACTCGGTTCCAGAGTCGGCGCTAAGCCCTCCTCCAAAGACCGCGCTTCCTCCTTTACCGAGATTGACCTGGTGGTAATTCCCAGCATTTCGCCCGGTATTGTCCCATCCAGCCCGTTCGCAAGACTAGGCCTAGTCGTGTAGCTGCTGTGAGGCAGCCCACTGAGCAATGTAGGCATCCAGGGAGCTCATCTCCCATGGTGCCCCCACAAAGGTCCTCGGGATAAACCAAGAGAAGGGAGCAGGCGGAACTCCACAATCTCCCACCGCCTCGCCACGACGGCCGCTGTCCCCGTTGTGGGCACGGGGCGATGAGCTTTAGTACAACAGTGCGCTCCTCTCCTGTTGACCTCACTTATGGTCCGCGAGTCCATCGGACTTGGAAGGGAGGACTGACTAGCAGATCCACCGACCTTTTCCCCACTACGCCACCGAGGGGACGCGTTTTGTTGCTGAAGTGAGACAGCACGAGCTATGTAGTGCATCAGGTCGCTCGAGTCCTGACGACCTCACAAATGGCCCGCGGGTCCGGTCTGGACCTAGCCGGGAGGAGTGCAAGCAAACCACCGACCGTTCCCCTATCCGCCGCCCGGGGACGCGCCCTGTTGCTGTTGTGAGCACAGCTGGGGCCCGTAAACGGACCCCCAGGGAAGGACGCTCGCAAAGCATAATCGGCGGGTTTTAAGGCTTGAACCAGTTGCAAGTGGTAGGGTTTCATCTGTAAACGTTTCCGGAGAATCCGCCATACAGTTTTTTGTGGTAGATGAAGTTCTGTCGCTCCCCGGTAGGTGGATTTCTGTGGACTCCGCACGAAGCATGTGCGAACGCGTTCGACTGTCTCTTCACTCGTCGACGGACGGCCAGTCGATTTTCGTTTACAGATACAGCCTGAATCCCTAAATTGTGTGTACCACTTACGAATGGATCTCCCATCCGGCGGGTCTTTATCGTATCTGGTACGGAAATGTCGTTGAACACTAGTCACAGAGTTGTTTACATGGTAATCAAGCACACAGAAAGACTTCTGATCCCCAGTCAACGCCATTTTCCTTTACTGCTCATGCTGTTAACATCTTGCGGGTGAACGCGGAACTTTAGAAGTGGACAACTAAACTTTGAGAGTTTACCTTTCATACAATATGTCTCACGATATTATATGTTCATTACATTTCACATAATAAATTTCTGAAAACCTGCACAACATTTTGACTTGCCCTGTATATACCGTATATAAAACTTTGGGAATCTGACGGTTGACCACTTATCACACATAGCTGTAACGTCTACCTCTCCGTTATACCAAGTGCCTTGCACACTTACAGCTCCATGAGTTTAATTTAAAGAAAGGAATTGCTTAATTTTAAAGCATAATAACAAAATGTTAACTAAAATAAGGTAAAATAGAATATGTGTAAATTTAAAGTAAAATTTGTTACGTTTATTGAATGTCTGCCATTTAAACGATGGTAAATATGGTATCTGAAAATGTATATATATTTACCTGATAGAAAAAAAAAGAGTTTGACATTCATATGTCTATAATTCTTAGGAGTATAAACTTCTAGATAAAACAGTTTTGAATTCAATTTGTGAAACATTCGTATTTTATTAATTTAAAATATTTTTCAATCTCACATTTAGTGGCGTTGCCTCGTAACGTACTCGTAAGTTATTGCATATTTTTTGTTATTGAACAAGGCGTACTTTATACAAATGTTTTGTGTCTTCTTTGTAAATTATTAGCGCCAAACATCATGTAGCCATCATTATCATATTCGCCATGTTTAGTAGGAATGTGTGTGTGTGTGTGTGTGTGTGAATTACGTGTTGTGTTGTCTTGGAGGAGGCACTGGCATTAAGCTGAGGCCCACCATGTCCTTGTGTGGTTAAAAAAGTACGTGTGTGATCCTCAGTTAAAATCCCTCTCCGGACAAGTGTAAGGCCCGGTACGTAACATTGTGAGGTTAAACCACTCTAATGTAGCGGAGAAGCCCCATATCGAATAAAACAACAAATTACATTTAGTTTTCTCTTGGAACCACTTATTCAAAAATTCTCAAATCACAACCTATCTTTATAAAATTGTGACACTATGTTAAAATTTTGTTAATATGACATTGGGAGGGGGGAGTGTTTAGGAATATTTTTGGACCAAAGTGAGGTGAACAGGAAGATGAATGGAGCAGACTACGTAACAATGAAGTACATGGTCTTTATAGGAAGCCAAATATAATTACAACAGTTAAGTCTCGTAGACTGTGGTGTGCAGGGCATGTGGCAAGAAAGCGGAATGAGAGATATGCAAGGAAGCTTCTTTATATGAAAACTACAAGGAAAACGCCAGTTGGTAGATCAAGAGCGAGGTGGCAGAATAACGTTAAACATGATTTGAGGGAAGTAGATTATACAGGGACTAACTGAAAAATATTAGCTCATGATAGGGATGTGTAGAGAGCTTATGTCCGTGCTACCATGAACGTGCGAGTTCGATAATGCTATTGAGATGGTTAGTATGTAATATTGATGCAAGTAGAATAAATATATCAAATATATTCTCTTTGTTCTCTTCTTGAACGTCGTAGACAATCTTGGTGTACCAATGGCTTCCAGGATCACCCGCCGAGATGTGTGCATTTACAGAGCGTAATAATACTGAGTACCGGTTTCGTCACCAAATACTTCGGCACCGTGAATATATTTATGGCACTTAAAACAACCTCACGTTTGAACTCCGAGCAAAGTATGTTGATCCTTTCCCGCTCAGATTTGAATTGTGCTCTAATGTTAAAGAGCATCGTTAAATAGAAATAACATCGAATGTATGGTCTCCACAAAATTCATAAAATTGGGAATAAAATGAGACCGATAATTAATAATATAGGGTCCCCGTCTTATTATTTGTCAAAATGGTTAGTACAGAAATTTAAGAGTTTTCCAGAATTTGAAAATAAAAGTATTGAAAATTCTTTACAACTAATTGGTGAATTGAATAACATTAGATTGGTTCACAATGACAGATTTGTGTCTTTCGATGTTGTTTCATTGTTTCCGAATGTTCCAATAGGAACAATGTTATATTTTTTTGGAAAAATGGTTGAGTTCTTTGTATTTAAATAAAGAAATAATAGAAGAATACACCAACCTTACAAAATGTTGTATTGAAAATTCCTATTTTACTTTCAATGGTAAATTTTACAAACAAGTTTCGGGTTTATCTATGGGAAATCCTCTTTCGCCTTTTTTGGCTAATTTATACATGAGTTACTTCGAGTGCCATATCACCAAGGCTTACCCATGGATTTTCAAGACTTAGTACAGATATGTTGATATTTTTTCGATAATAAATTTTAAACATGTTGATGATGCGTTGAAATTACTTAATCTACAAGATGTATCAATTAAATTTACCATAGAATCAGAAATTGAAAACAAAATTCCGTTTCTGGATATATACATAATTAGAAATTAAAAAAAACTCAAAAAATTGAATTTGATGTATATAGGAAGGGTACACATACTGACTATTTAACTCATGCCCCAAAATGGGAGTCAATGACCAATCATGTTTCAATGATTTCTGTTTTACAACCAATCAGAGTCGTGTTTCACGAAATATTTATCAGTGTTATAATTACCATATATTAAACAAAGCTCCTCGTTTTTAATATTCTGAACAGGTCTGACCGTTATTTTGCAGTGACTGAGCCTATAAGAAATACGGCTACCAGATTGTATATATAGTGCATACATGTCAACATTTGTAGCAATTTATTATACCACCAAAAAAAGAAACCACTGTTTGACTTTCTTAAATGTATTTTTTCCCAGGTAATAATCCAGAAAAATATAATTGTAATATTTACATCATACGACATCAGAAATGAATTAATATACAGATTGGTGTTTCATTTTTTCTCCACTAGAGAGCATTCTTACAATATTGCGTTCCTTTGGCAATAAATAGTATGATCTGGTTGCAGTGATAAACAAAAGAAGCAGTAGAAGCGTACCTATCGTTTCTCATTTGTTTTCAAACATCGCCGTTTGCATTAAATATATAAATATTTTGAAATAACTACAGTTAAATAATGATTTGTGAGTAAACAGCTTAATTTTATTCGTTAAATAGTCCTAACAAATGCCACTCTTGATTTCCAAATTCTCTAGATAAATTCACTCCTCACTTCGTGAGTCGTGAATTTATCGGTAATTTGGAAATCACTCGTGGAATTACTTATGATAATTATATAAACTCAACGGGTTTCAATCCTCTGCACATAAACATGCAATATTTAATAGCCTCTTATATAGATTGATAAAGGTCCCATTAAAAGGAGAGAATTTTAAGAAAGAATATGAGAATATCCTAAATATAGCCAGATTAAATGGTTTTAATAAGAGTATAATATCTAACAAATTAAAGAAATTCAGATAGATAAAACAACTTAAACAATGCTCTACCCTACAAATTGTTAGTAAATAAAAGAATTTCAAGAAAATTATTTACCATCCAATAGTACATGGGAAATTTCAAAACATATTTGACAAATACAACATTACTTTGGCACCAATAAATAAATTTAGTCTGGAAAAACTTCTAAATACTAATAAAAAATCAACATCCCAGACAGTAAGAAATCGGGAAATTATCAAATTAATTGTAATGATTGTAGCAAAGTATACATAGGAAAAACAAAAAGGAATTTGGAAACACGCACTAAAGAACATTTTAGAAATATTAAAAATTGTGAAATTGAAAAATCAGCAATTGCTGCACATAGTTTTCTAGAACATCATAAAATTGAAAAAGAAGCGAAACTTTTGGAACAATTGGATAAACCGTTGGAATTGACAATTTGGGAAATGATATTCATTCAGAAGAATAAATATCGATCTATGATTTTGGATATTCCGGTGGATAAAAATTTAATTACAAAGTTTATAACCCCAACGAAAGATGGCAGCACAAGAAGTCATGTCACTAAAGAAATCAACAATCACGGAATTTCATCAATGGAAGCTATGACTGAAGAAGGACATGATTTTGTCTGAAACCGTCGGTATCAAAGATGTTTGAAAATGTATGAGGTGAGTCGATTAAAATATGTTCTCCACTCACTATTAACATCATGACACTGAATGAATATTTTACCCGACTATACATAGTGTAGCCTCTTTTGTCGGAATATTTCTGGAGTGGGATCTAACATCCAAACTGGGATTTATTTAAGGTTATATCCCTTAGGAAGCTGCAACACATATCATTTCTTAGTAAAGCTGCAAAGCATAGTATGAAAATGCTATAATTGCAGTGAAAGACCTGCCCTCGGGCAGAATTACTATAGAATTGAATATCCCGTAGAAGATTATCTTCTTTACGGGTAACATTTTCCTCCTGCCCATTGATCTCTCTTCTGCTATCTTTCGTTGGAAATGTTCTCTTCCTGTATTGATGCAGTTTGACACGTTCTTGGAGATTAATTAATTATTTTGTTTCTCGCCCGAGGTTTGTCCAGTAAAGGTAGCCCTACCACGGTACTTCTGATTTACTTGAAACACTCCCACTCTCGTCAAGGTCATGGAACCGCTGATGGTCGTCGATATTTTTTTATTAAACAGTTGCTCTTTCGAAGTTAACTTTGGGTAAGATATGTGTTTGTTACGTTGTGTTGTTCTTTGCTATCTTCATGATGTACCGGAGTCACAACTAAACACTCAGCTGGGCAGGTTATCATGTACCTATTTAATGTTTACTTTTAGTTCACATTTATTTTCATGCGCTCAGCGCAAAAATATGCAAGTCCATTTGTGGTGCACAAAAAAAAAACAAACAAAAAAGGTTTAGGATAAAATAAACAAAAAAGAGGATGAATTAGTGTTTTCAATAAGACTACCAACATCAGGAAAATTTCATTAAAGTATTCTGAAAAAAAATATATTCGGAAACACATTGCGTAATTTGCTGAGGCAATATACTACAAGCCGTGAGGTCGCGAGTTCGATTCCAGATGAGGTCACGACTTTTACCTCTTGACCAAACATTGTGGTAAGATCATGTCACTGGGTTCTACTCAGCCTCTAAAATGAATTAGTACCAGGTATATTTTCTAGGCTAAAAATAACCTTTGCAAAATGCTGAACACTGCGTTCAAAGATGCGTGAGCCATAATCTCCTACTTTTGCAATAGCTCTCTGAGACCTGTGGGTATAACTTGGGGTGATGAGTGCTTTCCACCAGATAACTTAATGCCTTCACACACACTTCGTGATGTTTCATGAAATTTGTTTTATTAACTTTTACATTAAACTAGACCTGAAACATTATGTTGATCTACCGAAATAACTAACTTATGTAGTGTATAATATTGTAGTCTGAGTGTCGTGTATTAACTTGCAAAACATAGAGAATTATTAAAGGACAAAAATCAATAAGATCGATATTATAAATAAGTAGATAACAATCAATAAGCGGAACAAAATCATTAATGTGGAAATTTCCATAATTAATACAGGAATCGAAAAAGAAACGACCTAATGTATTGTGTCTTGTCACAGGTCCACAAAACCCTATGGAGAAGGAATTTTCTCATGGAATATAGGTCAGTAGGAGATCGGTGTCCATAGGGAAACACCCAGTTGGTAGACCAAGAATGAGGTGGAAGAATAACATCCATGATTTAACGGAAGTACATTATACAGTGGATGATTGGAAGACATTAGCTCAGGATAGGGATGTATGGAGAGCTTATGCCTGACCTACGGGTTCGATAGAGGCAGTGAGTTAGTAGTTAGTTAACAGATCGGTGTCCATACAGGATCGCGATGAATTTGCGCAGCTCTAATAAATAGCGACTGTAAGAATTAGGAGACATCCTGTGGGATCACCTTCCTCTACAAGACGTCAGCCAATTAACAGATCAATTGTCCTGCAGCCTCTCGCAGTATCAAGTTTTGTTTATATTAAGGAACGTGGATGATTACTATTAAAACAGAATGAAAGAAAATGTTATCCATGTGAATGAAAAACACAATATTTGCAATTTTAGTGTTAAATTTGTTTTGATTTTCAATGTGTTTACCTTTATATAGTGTGTCACGTGATTAATCAACACACATTTGAGGGACAGGAAAAGTACCAGGATAGTCGCTTTATTGTGTGAATTTCACAATGCAAAGTACTAACTGTATTGTACAAGTGCGAAACTCACTTAGGCTTTCACGGCCGGAGTTATTATGATGATCTTGTAAAATATTTGAGGATGCGGGACGCAGTCTCTGGCGAAACGTCGGGGAACTACAAGCCTCAAAGACCACGGTCAACAGCCCGGAAATCTTTTACAAGATCATCTTAAAATAAACTGTTTAATCATGGGTTTATTTTCCTTCCTAATTTGGCACATATTTAAAAAAGGTAGGTACGTTGTATAATTGGGGAGGTTAGATGCAGTATTGAGAAAACATTTTTAAACTTGAAGTTGTGTAACAAATTCATAGGTAATTCAAAATGATAACTTCGGTTGATGCGTGTTTTCCTCCAGATAAGTCTAAAAAGCATCAACGCCTTTACACACCCATTTTTTTTCAAGAGAATAACAAATGACATATACCCCTTTGTATGCAATCGCCTCAATTAAAAGACAATTATTTATTGGTGGAAAAGTGACTTTCCTACATTTTTCCTGGTGCCCTTCATTTAAAGATGATAACTGTGCACCTGATACAGGATGCTCTATGTATACATTTTCACAGTATATATAGATAGGTGAATTCAATCTGTAAAATATTAATATATTTTAAAATTCGATTTGTAAAAATTTTTGCATTTTGACATTTAGTGACATTGCTTCGTTACGGTACAGTTATTACGTCAACATTATTGTTATCGCTTACCAAGAAAGGACATTTTTACCATCTTTTTTCCACGATAGTGCGTTCTGTCGTACTTACAGGACCGGCGACCATGATTGAAAGTTCAGTTTCCTAAATTTCGGGGTTGCCAACCAATAAGTAACTATACTGTAATATTACATATTACATACCTAGGGCGGGAAGTAAACCCACTGCCCTTTTCGTATACTACGTACAATGTATATACAAAAATATATATCCAAAATGTAGTGTTAATATACATTATACGAAACAAATCATTGCATTTTAAATGAACTGGTCAGACTGCTACCGTCAGTCAGTTGTTTATAATGAACGCAAATATTTCCAACGAAGATGTTATTTTACTATAATTATCACATTTTTGTGCATATACATACTGTACAAAGACGACCTGTCGGTACTTTGGAACATATACGCACTTTACAAGGTCACGGAGTTCTTCGGCGAATGATGAATCAGTTGAATATTGTTAATTAATAGTGGGTAAAATTAATCAGTAAAAATTATTTAAATTTGCTTAAAATTATACAACAGTATATACAGAATAAATTATGGTTATGCATGATTTGTTTTCACTCCAGTCCGATGCATTCAAATAAGCATGGCATTAAAAAAAATAATTTCACCAATTAAGGGGTTAATCTCTCCCTATTTACGCACTACTTTTCGATCTCTTGTGTCACCCAGATACATCCTGTCGGTAGAGCGTGTTAATTTAATAAAGACAACTACAGGGTGCGGCATAAGTCAATTAACCACTGAACGTGGTTACAAGGGAAAAATCAGATTGGTTGAAACAGAACCTTGAGAATATAATCTCAAACACTGCCGCATGAGGTGATTTTGAAGGATTAAACCACTTAACCTGCATCATTTACGGGATTTGATTGAACAGGAATTTGAAAACACTTTTGTTAATAATGGGAAATTGTGTAAATCAGTATTAAAACTACGTCATAAATGCTTAAATAACAATGGAGGTCACTTTGAACAATTTCGGTACTTGTTTTTTGTATAGATGTTGTAAGCTACAGAAAATAATATATTTGCATTTTCGGTTAACTGACTTATGCTGCACCCTGTGTATTTGGACATTTTTCGAGCAGCAGAAATTGTAGAACAAGTGATGAATTGAATAGAAAAGTATAAAATATATATCCAACGGGCCCGGGTCCGATCCCCGGTCGGGACAAGTCTCTTGAGTGAAGGTTTTCCCTCAGCTATAAGACAAATGTGAGGGAACTTTAAGGCCCAACATTATACGGCCGTCATAATCATCGTCATTCATAGTCACCTTAGATTAAGTTTAGCATTAAGGACTCTCGTGACGCACCACTATTATCATCATCGCCTTTCATATCACCAGCACAGTCGTAACCCCT
The DNA here is from genome assembly GCA_030220185.1 of Diploptera punctata. NCBI lineage: Eukaryota > Metazoa > Arthropoda > Insecta > Blattodea > Blaberidae > Diploptera > Diploptera punctata. Next base: position 52,812 of record JASPKZ010009252.1, read on the forward strand.
CCTTCCGGAGCCCCAACCTCAGAAACGGGTTACAATTATTCCAGTGCCAAAAGAGAACACCGGAAATGTCAAAATGATAACCTGAGGTTTTGAATAAATAAAATGCATAAGAGCACAAATATTAATTTGGTTTGTCCATTCATCCAGAATGTGTGATGAAATACTTGTATTGTTAAAAACCATTCCCAGTGAAACCTTTAACAACTAGGCTCTAAGTCACACCGAACATTAGATGTTACAAGACTGAATAATCTTTATTTTTATATATAATTCTTGTGTACGTGTGTTTGTCACTCAACTCCTCTTAAACAACTGGTCCGATTTTGATGAAAAGTTTTGTTTGTGTTTGATGGTTCAGATTCACAATTGGACCCTCTAAAACCTTTAGGTGTAGAAGTTCACCTGAAGTAAACATTTAAAAGTCGCTCTAACGGTCACAATTTGCGATGTTTCACAACCAAACACAGTATATCCTATTAAAAAAACCGAGGTAGATATTATCAAAAAACGAGCGAAATTCGACAATCAGAAGTGGATGTTTACCTGAAAGTCATTGTTTGTTTCGTCTCAGCGTATACCATACAATTTAGTTAATGTATAATATTTCATCTATTTGGGCGCAGCAACGCACCCCGGGTATTAGCTAGCAGTCTGTGTATGTTTGTGACTTCTAAACCCCTCAACAGAACTTCATGAACATTTTTAAATACATGTTTTCAAGTACGCCGAGTGTTTAGCCGCTTTCTTCTTCTTCTTTTCTTCTTCTAGCTCTACAACCCTTTATGGGCCCCGGCTGCTCTTCCACGCATCCCTGTCCAACGCCCACCTCCATCCCCGGACACCGAGCTTCCTCTACTCCTCAACTTCGGTCTTGCTCCATCTGGTCTCAGTAGTGTAAGCTTTCTAGTGGTATTCACCTCCTCCATTCTCATTATATGACCCACCCATCTCAGTCTGTAGCCGCTACCTGTTATGCTCTAAAACCAGTATATGTAGGAATTCACCTGAAACGATTATTAAAAAGCCGCTATAGCGGTCGCAAATTTCCTTGTTTGACAACGAAACACGGCATATGCTATTAAAATAAACCGAGGCACGTAAAAACACAGCGAAATCCCACCATTTTAACGCCTTTGAATGCTGTTGATATGTGAGATTTTAAAAACAGCCTTTTATAAAGTTTTGCCAACAACTTTGTGGAAATGAACGTGAATATAGTGCGCAGTTGTTCTGTTATCTCTGAATTTTATGATATCTCATTCCAACTTTGATACGGCGTGTGGGTAAAGTCCCACTTTTTCTAACCAGTTAGCTCCTTCGGATCCTGACTACAGTCTGGCAGTGTAATGTGTAGAATGCATTTTTTTCCCTCCCCCCAATGAAAGTAATTTCATTTACATTTATATTGCGCAGGCGCCAGTAGAATAATATTAACCCTGATTTGAAGAAGGGATGAGATGAAACACAAGATCAGTTTTGGAAATGCGTGCTGTTATGTATTACAGAGACTCTTGACGTCTCAACTCCTTTCGAAAAATATTAAATTAAAAATATATAAAACTGTCACTCTATCAGTTATATTATATGGATGTGAAACATGGACTTTTGATTTAAGAGAGGAAAGCAGATTACGAGTAGGCCTATTTGAGAATAAAGTTCTTAGGACAATTTTTGGAACAAAGAGATGAACAGACAGGTGAATGGAGAAGATTACATAACAGTGAATTACATGGTCTTTATAGGAAGAGAGATATAATGAGAACAGTTAAGTCTCGTAGACTACGATGGACAGGGCATGTGGCACGACTGGGGAATGAAAGACGTGCATGGAAGCTTCTTGTAGGAAAACTCCCAGTTGGTAGATCAAGAATGAGGTGGGTGAATAACATTAACCATGATTTGAGGGAAGTAGATTATACAGGGAATGATTGGAAAACATTAGGCTTGGGATTGGGATGTATGGAGAGTTTATGTCCGTATGGCAATGAACCTATGGGTTTTGGTAGTACCAATGAGTTAGTTAGTTAGGTCCTATTTGAAGAGAAAATTATACGATCTGACCGGGACTTGAACCCGTATAATTGTTCTCTTTAAATATGATTTCCATCATTGAGATGTATGAAATGGATAACAAAAACATAGTAAGTTTGGTATTTGAATTCAGCCACTTCTTCAAAATTTTCCTCATTTATCATTAACTGTCCATTTCCATTATATAATGTATTCTTTGTGTGACCATATATTTAGTTTTGTTGATCAGCCATCATCCTCATATCGCGTCCTCCTTTCAGAACAAATGTGCCTCCAACCGTCTCTATCTTCCCAGGCTTTGGTTCTTTTTAGTTCTTCCCAGTCGTATCCTCTCTCTTGTAGACTTTTCTTTTCTTCTCTTGGTTAATCCATCTTTCCCTTGGTCTACCTCCTTGTATCTTGAGAGTTAACAGTCTTTCTTGTATTCTTTCCTTTTCCATTCTTTTTAAATGTCCCAACTATTTTAGTCTATCTTTTTTCATGTATATTGTTAATTTTTCTACACTTAATGTCTCGCTGATTGTGTCATTCCTTTTTCTATCTCTCCTTGTTTTCTGTACAATTACACGTAAGAATTTGATTTCTGTAGCTCGGATTCTGCTCAAGTCTCAGCTGCATGTGTTAGAACTGGTTTGAAATAAGTAGTTTTAATGATCATATTTGAAAAGAAAAATTATATGCCGAGACTGTGACTCGAACCCAGGACCATTGGCTTTCAGGGCCAATGCTCTACCGACTGAGCAAACGGGGCGAGTTCTACTCTAAACACAAATTTTTCTCATATATACATTATAAATTCCCAGCACCAAATGCTATGAAACCTTTGCTTATAACTTTGCAAATTACGCCTTCTTTATTAAGAAGACATTTATTTGGGAATTTTTATATTATAATACAAGGCCAGTGTGGTTTTTCCATTGTTTTCCAGTTTTATTGATGTTCTCACTAAATTATTGAAATTAAGTAGATATGTTTTTATAATAGTCTCATCAAATGTTTTTTTTTTTTTGCACTTTGATCCCAACAAAAGTAAGGAGTAACTTAGTATTTACAAGTTGCAATGAGAATGAAATGTTTTGAATTTTCAGAATCTGCCATAATCATCTAGAAACAGAAGACAGATCAAGATGCTCCAGAAATGCCGATTGGAGACAGTGACCTTGCAACAAAAGAGCAATGGCCTTTGATCAGAATCCTACGAGGACATGTCGAGGACGTCTGGATCAGTCGACAACTCTGCCATCTTGTGGGATGTTCATAAAGGTAACACAGTACTGTTTTACAAATACAATTTAAAGTGAAATGTTATAACACAGCTGAAGACAATGATATACATTAAAAATCAAATGAATCGTGAATTCTTTTTACCTCATACATCTATGTTATTTAACACAGAACTGCAGTATCGGGAATTATCATTCCCATGCTGAACTGTTGTCACGACTGTCGATTATTCATTATGCCAGTAATTTTATAATCTGCCATCTGGTGTTGATTTTAAGAACTTTGCAACCAGATTTGGTTTGTCCGGAAATTCAAAACTCATGGTTGTAGTATGTTTTTTAAATATACATACATATATATATATATATTCCTAAACTGTTAATTCCAAAGGTTTAGATAGATGTTTCAAAAGTTTAACTTCTTTTTCAATTCTATGATTCTCTAATACACTGTGTGCTGCTATTGTTGATATTTTATTTTCGCCATTTCTTGATACAGGGCTATTCAAATGGAAGGAACCGACTTCAAACATTTATTTCTTCCAAACTGCAAAAAATATATACTCATTTACAACGTCCCTAGAAAGAGAAAAGTTCAAATTTCACTATTTTATGCAATCAATATGAGCACCATGTGTTTCGCGACAAATATCAAAACGGTGGCTCATTTCTTACCACATACGAATTAGCTGGTCTCTAGTTACCGAATTCACAGCTTCAACAATTTGATGTCGCAGATTTTCAAAAGTGTCAGTCATAGCGGGGATAAAAATACGGTCTTTTACGTAACCCCACAGATATAAATCACATGGGGTTAGGTCTGGTGACCTGGGAGGCCACCGGCGATTAAGTTGATCTTCCGCTCCTCCTCTTCCAATCCAACAGTACCAATGCAACTATGGTCGCAACTTCTAGCAACAGCGCCAATGCGGCCGTGATTAGTACTTCTAACTTTTCTCTTTCTAGGAACGTTGGCGTTGTGTTTCTATTTTTTGTAGTTTGAAAGAAAGAAATATTTGAAGTCGTTCCTTCTTTTTGAATAGCGCTATATTTGTAAAGTGTTTTTTTGTGAGTGTCGAAATTCCTTTTTGTTTTTCCTATATACATATTTTATTGCAATCATTGCAATTAATGTGATAAATTCCAGATTTTGTATTGTCTGGGGTGTTAATTTTAACAGAAGATTATCCATGCTAATATAACATTACCTCCGATTAGCAAATTCTAAAATTTTAAAAATTAAAAATATTTTAAATAAAAAATGTGTTTAGTTATAAGTGACCCGATAGCTCAGCAGTAGAGCATTGAACTAGGAAACCAAAGGTCATGGGTTAAAATCCCAGTCTGAACATATAATTTTTCTCTTCAAATATAAATACTCTGACCGGTTCAGAGTTTATAAAAAAAGAGGAATTTTCTTTACCACAAAAGCAGTAGGTGGTTAAGAGAATTCAGTAAATATCGAGGTGAATCACGACTGTGATTGGTTGTAAAACAAAATTAATTGAAAAGTGATTGGTCATTTGGGACACGAGTTAAATAGTGACTGGAATGTAATGTTGTTACAGGTCGTAATTTGGGAATTGTGAAGGAGCACAAAGGATTGATTCAAGGTGTGACGTGGGAGCCAATAATCGCAACACTCAGGTGAGAAACTCAACTTACTTGCTCTTGATCTGTCCTTCTCTTTGCATATGTCAGTTAATTATGGTATTTTTTATCTCATTTGAACGTGTGTAAACATATTTGAAGAGAAAAATTATATGCCCAGACTGGGACTCCAATCCTGCAATTTTGGCTTTCCGGGCCAATGCTCTACCGACTGAGCTACCGGAGCGAGTTCCAATCTAATCACATATTTTTCTCTTATATACATTGACCTGGTTATCCAATGGTCCTGGATTCGAGTCCCAGTGTGGGTGTATAATTTTTCTCATCAAATATAATTTCTCCATCATTGAGGTGTATGAAATGAATAACATAAACATCGAGGGACGCCGCACTGGCTTTATAATGTAATGTAAAATTCCCAAATAAATGTCTTCTTAATAAAGAACCTGTCATATGTAAAGATAGAAGCAAAGGCTTCATAGCATTTGGCGCGCAGGAATCAACAGCGTAAATAAGAGAAAAAATTGTGTTTAGATGGGAACTTGCTCAGATAGCTCAGTCGGTAAAGTATTGACCTAGAAAGCCAAAGGTCCTGGGTTCAAACCCCAGGCTAAACATGTAATTTTTCTCTTCAAATATAATTTATCTTAGAGTGAGAAGTGTTAAATTGATAACAAAAACATTTAAAACCCCATAATGTTACTTCCCATTATATTTTCAAATTAACAAGTATTTTTTTACCTCTTAGGAAATATTTTTACGTTTTAGCAGATTGAAAAATAGCTATCCAATATTTTAGGATCTTAAAATGCAGAGTCCCGTGATGTTACAGGATGCGTCGTGTGTACAATGTGAGCAGAGTGAGCAAGGCACAGCTGCCGGTGCCTGAAACATCTCAACTTCACGACGACACACTCAAGTCCTTCTTCAGGAGGCTGAGCTTCACACTCTGCTCAACGTGCCTTCAGGGATCGTAGAGAACAGCGACAAGAACAGTAACGCCACCCACACCTATGTTCTCCAGGTAACTCCACGACTCATGCAAATAACATTATGAAGTTCTTATTCACGAAGAATGAGTCATGTTTTTTACATCTTACCTCATAGTTTATCAACACTTTTAAAATCCATATTAAAGCACCGTTGAGGTTATGTAATACGACATTAAATATAAAATTGGTACCTGGTAAGTCAGTCATCCTCAACTTAATTGTTAAACTTCATTGAGTAATTGCAATATGGAGGCCTTTCAAAAACAATGTTTCACCTTCAGTACCAGTCATAATGCAGAAGATGAATCATTGTTTTTGAGAGACCTCCATATTGGAACTACTTGATGAAGTTTAACAATTTAGTTGAGGACGACTGACTTACCAGGTACCAATTTTATATTTAATATCTCATAGTTTATGTTTTCTTAAACACGTGAACTGCAGTTTTTAAAACGAAAATCCCTTCCATATTCAACCGACTTTATGACGACCGGATTTTTCTAAGAATCTCCATCAGTAACGTTGCCATCTGGTGTTAATTTGATGAACTTCGAGATCAGGTCCAGTTCATCAGGAATTTCGAAATTCATGGATTTAAATTTGTTCTTCTGAATATATATCTTCTCCTAAACTGTCAATTCTAAAGGTTTTTCCAAATGTTTTAGAAAGTTTGACCTCTTTTTCAATTTTATGACTCTCCAACAAACTATGTGCTGCAATAGCTGATTTTTCAGTTTTACAATCTTTAATATTTCTAAAGTGTTCCTTTGTGCGAGTGTCCAAATTCCCTTTTGTTTTTCCTATGTATACTTTATTGCAGTCTCTACAACTGAATGTACGCAATGAAGATAGCTAAAACGTATGTTACATTGTCAAATAACGGAAATGCGGAAGTGATTAAAAATAAATAAAAAACTCTCAGTACGCGAAATAATGACTAAATTTAAATGTGGAAAAACTATAGTTTATGAGACTTTAAAACACTAAAAAAAATTGATGCAAAGAAATGGTTAAATGAACAAAAGGAACATAAAAAATAATTTGTGAGTGTTTTACAAGTGCACGATAAAAAATATCCAAATTTCCCGACCGATGCTCCAAAGTCAAGCTCCAGCTGTTGCTAAATCCCTAGGGAATAACCATTTCAAGGCATCTTCAGGTTGGCTGGACAGTTTTAAAACAGGACACAATGTAGTTTGGAATGAAATTTGCGGGGAATCAAAGGATGTGGACGAAAGTGTAGTTGGTGAACGGAAACCGAAACTGCATACTTTAATTTCAGGATACGCGCCTAAGATACATTTTTAAAGCTGGCGAAACGGGACTGTTTTTTCGCGCGTTACCGTCGAAGTCTCTCGTATATACTACACTTCACTTTTCAACGCAGCGGGACTACAATTAATCCAAGGTACATAAAAAGACATACACGGTACTCTATAATCTAAGATTATTAAGTTTTGTTTTTTATAATGCGGAATTTTGTCTAACGTGGAAAAATAAATTGGTCCCATGCGATTCCGCTTTGATTAAGTTTTACTGCACCTGTAAACTGCTTGTCTACCCGCATCCTACTCTTTGTACCATTTAGACAACTTCGAATTGCGTACTCGATAATGTTGACGTAATTTCTAATGGAATTTATATTGTATCGGACTTGAAGAGAAGAAACTTGTAATGAAAACAGGCAGACCTCTGAGAGCATAAACTGTATATGAACATGCGTTGCCATGGTAACCCGATTATTGCAGTTATTTTTAAAACTGAATAACAGGTGGTTACACTGTTAAAAATAAAATGACACGAAAAGAAGTTAAAAATAGCAATCATGTTAACATGGACAACGTTCAAAATATATAATTTTACGAAAACATTTGAGAAATTAATGCCTGAATATTCACAGGCCTCGTGCCTTGTAGTCAGCGTTCCAGATGTCCCGGGGCTAGATTCCTGAACTTGGACATCAGGCTCTTTGTCTAATCTTTTTTATATTCCCAATCGATACATCGTACCGAGAGCTGACGACTGACACTCAAACGAACGTCGTAACTTGTCTGAGTCAAAATTTATACTAAACGAAAATTATGTGACGCAGCGAAACGACCTCAAAATGGCGGCGCTCACTCCTCTGCCGCGCGCGATGCACCACAGTCCGCAGTCAACGTTAGGAATTGTTTGATCCTTTATCTATGGAGGGACGTAATTACATGTTGGGTGTAGGTGATAGATATGTAGCTGCAACACCAAAGTGTATCCCCCGATTTTGTTATCATCAGTTGTCTGAATTGTGGACGCTATTTCAAACACGTATTCACGTCAAGAAAGGAAGAAAACGAAAATTAAGAAAAACTACAAGAGAATCAGAGGTAAAGGTAAAGTGGCTCCACTGCAGGCCCATCTAGGCCTACATTCTAATTCTACACCAACTTTGTTTTATATTTTAATTGGAACTTACCTCGTATTCTAGCGAAATTTTACCTGCAATCACAGCTTTCATTTAACGCCATCACGTATTAATTTACGTCTGAAAACAAAATATGCTGTTTCCCGATTTTCATGAAATAAAGGAACGCGAAATTGTAATTATTTTTATAGCAAAACAAATTTTGAAATATTATTCCTGCCGTAACCACGTGACCGTGATGCTATTGTTGAACCGCGACGTTCATATGTCGTAGCCTATTTTATTGAGTGATTTTTCGCATTGTTATCTTAAAAAAACGTAATAAAGAGTTGTATATGTAGGGCAACTTTAACCAGACTTGTGGGCTAGAGGTCAGCGTTCCTGACTACAGTTCATGAGGTCCCGGGTTCAATTCCCGATGTATACATAGCCATTTTTTCTTAAACGAAATTATTCCTGTGGTTGCCCATGGTCTGGAATTTAGGTTAACCGGGGTAACGTAACTCCGCCTTACAGGTGCCGCAACCTAAGAAATGGATTACAATTCTGCCCAAGCCAGGAGAGAAAGTCAGAAATGATATAAGAGATAACCTGGTGGCGTTAGACAAAACAAATATGTAGTGCAACAGGTGTATAGTAATGTATGTAACAAGCAAATTATTTATTGATTGTGAATTTACAAGTAATTTTTTAACAGTTTTACGATTTACCCGAAACAAGACAAAATATTAGTCTTTTTTGTCAGTTGATATCAAAGGAATCTTAGGCGAATAAAAAACAGGTTATAGAGGAGGAATATAACATAACCCACTCGGAGATCAGCGTCCCTAGTGTTAAACTCAATGAGTATTTTACCTTTACTATTTATGGACTATTTTTTACTCATTTATCAAACAAACTAATTTGAAGACGAGTACCCATGGTCTAGGACGAAAAATATAGCATTATCAGTTGTTAAATATCTTTCACTTAATTAATTTAGTTTTGCATTGAAAGTGAAATTATTTCTTCTACATTTCCGTCATTTTGTACTGTTCATAGTTTAAAATTGGATTAGGTTTGTGTTTAGAAAACTAGAATGAAGACCACCTAACAAACACCACAACATGAGTCTCTTGAAAATGGCTGATGTGTGCATAAAACAATAGATATGCGAATCGTTCTGTTTACTATTCAGCGAACAAATTGTCCAAAAGAACCTGTTTGTGCAAATAACTACCACATTTTTTAACATATACATACTGTACAAAGACGACCTGTCGGTACTTTGGAACATATACACACTTTACAAGGTCACGGTGTTCTTCGGCGAATGAGGTATCAGCTCAGTATTTTTAATTAATAGTGTATAAAATTAATCAGTTAAAATTATTTAAATTAGCATAAAATTATACAACAATATATAGACTATAAAATAAATTTTGGTTATGCATGATTTGTTTTCATTCCGATCCGACTCACTTAAATAAACTGACATAAAAATCTAATTTCACCATTTAAGGGGTTAACCTCTCCCTTTTTACGCACTACTTACAATTTTCTTGTGTCACCCGGACACAATCTGTCGGTAGAGCATGTTAATTTAAGAAATATAACTACAGGATGCGGCATAAGTCAATTAACCCCTGCACATGGTTACAAGGGAAAAATCAGATTGGTTGAAACAGAGGTTTGAATACGGGACCTTGGAATATAATCTCAAACACTACTGCTTTAGGTGATTTTGAAGGATGCATTTGTCAGTATAAAACCACTAAACCTGCAACATTTACGAGATTTGATTCAACAGGAATTTGAAAACACTTTTTGTAATAATGCGAAATTGTATGACATCATCCGGAAATCAGTGTTAAAACGACATCATAAATGCTTTAACAACAATGGTGGCCACTTTGAACAATTTAGGTAGTTGTTTTTTGTATAGTTGTTGTAAGCTGCATAAAATAATATATTTGCATTTTCGGTTAACTGACTTATGCTGCACCCTGTATTTGGGAAAATGTTCGAGCAGCAGAAATTGTAGATGGAACTTGGGTAATTAGAACAAATGATGAATTGAATAAAAAAGTTTATAAAATTCGGGTTCGATCCCCGGTGGGGACAAGTTCCTTGCGTGCTTTTTTTCGCGGTTTTTCCTCGTCTGCAAGAGAAATACAGTATCAGGAAACTTTTAAGCTCCAAACGGTTCCCGAATATCATATGACCATCTTAATCATCATCATTCATATTCTCCTTAGATTAAGTTTAGGATTAAGGACTCTCCTGACTCACCACTATTATCGTCATCATCATCATCATCGCCCATCATATTATCAGGGCAGCTGAAACCCCGTCTTCCGGACGCCCCAGCCTCAGAAGCGGGTTACAATTACGCCAGTGCCAGAAGAGAACACCAGAAATGTCAAAGTTACAACCTGAGGTTTTGAATAAATAAAAGTACAAATATTAATTTGGTTTGTCCTTGTGTGCAGAATGTGTGATGAAAGACTTTTATTGTTAAAAACATTTCCAGTGAAACATTTGACAACTAGGCTCCAAGTCAGACCGAAAATTATATGCGTTACAAGACTGAATAATCTTATTCTTCTTCGTATTCATAATTTGTAGGATTTAATTCTGTTTATTTCCAAAATCACTCCTCGGAAGAAGACGTACATTCACTGCATAATCTATATCTTCATATATGTATATATATATATACATGATAGCTGCAGAGGAAACAATATGATACAAAGAGAGCAAGAATATTAAGAAACCTTGGGTCACAGAAAAAATGTTGAAGAAGATGGAAGAAAGAAGAAAATGGAAAAATAGTAATACAGAAGAAGCCAAAAGAAACTACAGGAAACTAAACAACGAACTTAGAAGAGAAACTGACAAGGCAAAGGAAGAATGGATGAAGCAGAAATGTGAAGAACTAGAGAATCTGGAGAGGAAAGGAAAATATGATTTAATGTAACAGGAAGTTAAAGGCTTGGACTATGTAAAAAAGAGCAGGAAAACTATGTGGCTGATCGAGGACGAAAATAATGAAGAAATAACAGACCAACAGGGAATTATGAATACATGGGAAAAATATGTAGAAGAGGTATATGAGACAAGAAATCGTCCGGCTAACTTCGATATAGAAAATGAAGAAGACGTATGAGAAGACGAAAAAGGATTTTCAATTCTGAAGGAAGAAGTTGAACTAGCAATTAAGGAAATGAAAAATGGTAAAGCAATAGGTGTAGATGGAATCCCCATTGAATTAGTTAAATGCTTGGGTGAAGGAAAGAAGGAAATTTTGCGTTTATGCAACAAGATATATAAAGAAGGTGAATGGCCCGAAGAATTTACGGAGACAGTGTTAATACCAATACCGAAGAAAACAATGCAAAGAAATGTAAGGAGTTCAGGACTATCAGCTTGATCATATCACACTCTGCAAAGATTCTCCTGCGAACACTAAATCGGCGTTTGCGTTCTACAATGGAAAGCGAATTGGAAGAAGAACAGTTTGGCTTCAGGAAGGGAAAGGGTACAAGAGATGCAATTGGATTGATACGAACAATAGGAGAAAGATATATAGAAAAATATAAAGATGTGTATGCAGTATTTGTTGACCTGGAAAAGGTCTTTGACAGAGTAAATTGGAATAAACTCCTGAAGATCTTGAAGAAAATTGGCGTGAGCTGGAAGGAGAGGAGGCTCATAAGTAGTCTTTATATGAAACAGCGAATAAAAGTGAAGATAGGAGAAGAAATATCAGAGGGAAGAGAAATTAGAAGAGGGGTGAGGCAAGGATGTCCTCTATCACCTACCCTTTTCAACATCTACCTGGAAGACCTAATGAAGAATTGCTACAGCAATACGGGAGGCGTAAACATGGGAGGAAGAAGAATAAAGTGCATAAGATTTGCTGATGATATGGCTTTGCTAGCAGAAGATGCAATGACATTGAGGAACATGCTGATGGAACTGAATGATAAGTGCGAGGATTATGGGATGAAGATAAATATAAATAAAACTAAGACCATGATTATAGGAAAGAAACAAAGGAAGATAAACATGAAGATTAAAGGTGAGGCCATTGAGCAAGTGGAGAGCTTCAAATATTTGGGATGTACTATCAGTAGTAACATGAACTGTGGTCAAGAAGTAAAGCAGAGGATAGCAATGGCAAAAGAAGCTTTCAACAAGAAGAGAAGCATTTTCTGCGGACCTATGACAAGAGAAATAAGAAAGAGGCTAGTGAAGTGCTTTGTGTGGAGTGTAGCATTATATGGTGCAGAGACGTGGACATTACGACGGAATGAGGAAAAGCGACTGGAAGCTTTTGAGATGTGGATATGGAGAAGAATGGAACGTATAAAATGGACAGGCAAAGTAAGAAATGAAGATGTGCTAGACAGAGTGGGTGAAAGAAGAACAATGCTGGAACTCATAAAGAAGAGGAAAAGAAATTGGATTGGGCATTGGCTAAGAAGAAACTGCCTGCTGAAGGATGCTCTAGAAAGAATGGTCAACGGAAAGAAAGTCAGAGGCAGAAAAGACATCAGATGATAGACAATATTAAAATAAATGGTTTGTATGCAGATACAAAAAGGAAAGCTGAGTGAAGGAAAGAGTGGAAAATGCTGAGTTTGTAGTGAAAGACCTGCTCTTGAGCAGAACACTATGAATGAATATATATATATATATATATATTATTCTTCCATACGTGTGTTTGTCACTTAACTCCTAAACGACTTGTCCGATTTTGATAAAATTGTGTGTGTGTGTGGTGGTGTGTGTGTGTGTGTGTGTCTGTGTCTGTGTCTGTGTCTGTGTCTGTGTCTGTGTCTGATTGCGTCCCTCGATTGTTTAGATTCACAATTTGACCCTCTTAAAGCATTAGGTGTAGGAGGTCAGCTGAAGTGAAAATTTAAATATCGCTCTAGCGATCACAATTATCGATGTTTCACAACGAATCTCAGTATATGTTATTAAAATAAACCTAGGTAGGTATTACCCAAAACTCCAAAATCCGCCCATTTTAGTGGGGTTTACATGAAATCCGAAAATAAGAATTGACTCTAGCAAACCATCATGTTTGATTCGTCGAAACGTATAACGTTGTGCATACATATTTTCAGGTATAGCGAGTGTTTATCTGCTATCATGCTCTAAAACATTAGGTGTAGGAGTTTACCTGAACGAAAATTTAAAAAAAGACACATTTGATTTGTTTAGGACTAGGGGCGCACTCCAGCCATTAGCAAGTTGAATATGAAAAATTGAATTAGTCACAGGAAGCGTTGGAATTAAATCTGTAAATATTCAACTAAATGAAGATGTAGTGTATAATAAGTGTATTTATTCTAATGTGAATTATTTGTGTAATGAATGTATTCAAACTTACCAAAACCTGAGCTAATATTTTCCAATCGCTCACGGCACTACACAAACGGAATGTAATTGTAAACCGTTCAATCGTTGCTACGTTACAATGCAACACTACTCAATTGTTATATCAATCAAAACCCCATTCAAGCGTAACATTTGGATTTTTGCATCATTGGACGATCAAAGACATCGTTCCAGCATGTCCTGCTCATCGCAGTCTACGAGACTTAATTTTTCTTATTATATCTGATTTACCATATACCTGATTGTTATGTAGTCTTCACCATTCCCTGTGTAACATACTGGCGCCTGCTTTAGAAAATTAATATTTAGCCCATCTTCTTCTCAATTTTGAACACATATTTCAATCGAGTGGACGTGGAACCCACTAGTCTCTATTCTCCTCCCGTTTATAACTTAATCCTGAGTGTGGCTTCCATCGGGAGAGAAGTAAAGTCGTTGTCATATAGATTTACAGTAGATTATTTCGCGATATAATTAAAATTCGTCACAGAAGTAATTCGTTAAATTAAATTGGTCGCAGATATCAGCCTGGTTGTCAGCCGCATACACACACACATACACCGGTCATTTTAGGTGTCTACTGTACTCCTCCGAGCTAAGTTCAAGTTTGTAATGTAAACAAACCAGACGTATGACTGGCATTTTAGATTAGCTGTTTTACCTTTAATCGTGTAAGAAAATGTAGTTTGCTCTCTAAACTCGAAGCAAAGGAAATAAAAATAATATATTTTTTTAGAATATGTCTCTATGAGTTATACGAGAGACACATCTTAATATTCTTATATATAAATCTTGTGTCCTTGTGTTTGTCACTCTACTAAACTACTGGATCGATTTTGATAAAATGTTTAATTCTACTGAACAACTTTTTAGGACTTACTAAATGTGAGAAACGGTCCCCGAACATCATAAGCATTATCATTCATATTCACCTTAGATTAAGTTTAGGATTAAGGACTTTCCTGGCGCACCGCTATCATCATCATCGCGGCAGCCGTAACCCCGACTTTCTGGTGCCCCATCCTCAGAAGTGTGTTACAACTACGCCAGCGCTAGGAGAGAATGTCAAAATGGCAACGTGGGGTATTGAATAAAAAACGTAAGAGCACAAATATTAATTTGGTTTCCAATGAAACCTTTAACATCTAGACTCCAAGTCAAGACCGAAAAGTAGACGTTACAAGAATGAATAATCTTTATGTAACGTAGAGCCTACTTCTTCTGTACGTGTTAGCACTTTACCCCCCTCCTAAACGAGTGGACGGATTTTGATGATTTTTTTTGTGTGTGTTTGAGTGGGTCCCTGGATATTTTTTGTCTGTTTTCAAGCAGCTCCATTACATAATATGCAATACTATATGCTAAATAACAAAATTAATAAACAATATATTAGTTTATATTTATACACACGATTTGTTGTCTTTTTCATTCATGCCACTTTTTATATTCAATATTGTTGATGTTTCCGAAATCTATTTGACTTACGTATTTTTGAAACGTTTTGTGTTTTTATTCATTATTTCACTAATTTATAACTGAACAACACACGTTTCCCTTTCTGTTTTGTATATTCACACACTCACTGGATGTAATCCACTGTTTATGTTGCCGCTTTACACACATATGTCGTCTTATCTCTCATTCTGAGTCTTCAGAAGTATGCTCGAAACTTTGCAGTGTCCATTGCTTATTTACATTTTTCTTCTTTTTCCTTTCCTCTCCATTTTCCCTTTTCCCCCTTTTTTTCCTTCATATATTAATAGTTTCGGCGAATCTTGTAAAACTTCTCAAATGCCTGGTTATTAATTGTTGCTTTGTATCTGGATAACTGTCTGCTTTGTAGGTCCTTCGATGGTTTAGATTCACAATTGGACCCTCTAAAGCCATTACGTGTAGGAATTCACCTGAAGTGAAAATATAAATATCGCTCTATCAGTCACAATTTTTTATGTTTCACAACGAAACTCAGTATATCCCATTAAAATAAACCGCGAAAGGTATTATCCAAAAATGAGCGAAATCCGACAATTAGAATTGGAGGTTTACCGGAAAGCCATGTTTGGTTCGTCTCAGCGTATACCATACAATTTAATTAACCTTTAATATTTGATTTACTTAGGCGCAGCAACGCACCCCGGGTATTAGCTAGCAGCCTGTATATGTATGTTACTTCTAAACCCCTCAACAGAACTTCATGAAAATTTGTACATTCATGTTTTCAAGTACGCCGAGCGTTTAGCCGCTTTCTTCCCAGCCATTTATTTGTCCTCGCTGCTTCTCCACGCATCTCTGTCCAACGCCCTGCTCCTTCCCCGAGCTTCCTCTACTCCGTACATCCATATCAACTTCGGTCTTCCTCCATTTGGTCTCAGTAGTGTAAGCTTCCTAGTGGTATTCTCATCCTCAATTGTCATTATATGAACCCACCCATCTCAGTCTGTAGCCAGTTAACCCGTTATGCTCTAAAACTTGTAGATGTAGGAGATTATTAAAAAGTAGCTCTAGCGGTCACAAATTTTCATTGTTTTGACAAGGAATCTCTGTATATTGCTATTAAAATACACACCGAGGTAGGTATTTAATCAAAAAATCAGCGAAATCCGACCATTGAACTGGGGTTTACCTAAAATCTGAAAATTAGATTTGACTATAACAAACTGCTATTTGATTGGTCTAAACGTATAGCTTTGCTGTAACTTTGTGTCTACTAACATTTTCATATACGGGCTGAGTGTTTAGCTGCTGTTATGCTCTAATACCCATTAATTGTAGGAGTTCTATTCTGAAACGAGAATTTAAAAATCATATTTCATTTATTTAGGCGTAGAAGCGCACTCTCAGCCATTAGCAAGTTGAATATAAAATATTCGATTAGTGACAGGAAGCGTTTGGAATTAGATCTTTAAGTATTCAACTAAATGAAGCTGCAGTGTATAATAAGAACTGAATTTATTCTAATATGAATTATTTGTAATGAATGTATTAATAAACTTACCTAACTTCCATATCCCAAAAACTTGAGGTAATATTTTCCACGACACCACACAAAACAGAATTAAATTTTAAAACCGTTCAATCGTTGCTAACGTTACAATGTAACCACTAACGCCAACACTACAGCGATCAAAATCCCAGTGAGAGTAAGAATAAAATATTAGTAGTTTTTTTAATATATCAGATGTTTGAAGAATAGCTTACATAACATATGTGGCTACCTTTCTGTTTCAAAATTCTCACAAGTATTTTTTGCAACATTTTTGACTGAAAATTGTGTTTAAAAGAAGAAAACTTAAGAATTGCCCAGCAAATAAAATTAATGTACACTTTGCCAAAAAAAAATGAGCGACTTTCAAAACGCAGAGTCCCTGTTATGACCCACTGCGCATGGAGAAGAGATAGGCCTGTTTTCACGAGGTACCGCATTGTTAAATGTTTTAAATACGCTGTATTTAGCTCTAATTGTCATAAATAGTTAGAGATCAATGAAGAAGACATATTTCTAGAAGATATTACTAGTGGTCGACTTATACAATATTACTCAAATTCGACATTTTGAATAAATTTCAACTCCCATGCATAGTGTAACAATAAACATGACAACGCCGAATTAGATAACTACTATCCGACGTGCAAGTAACGTAGATCGTTAAACCAATTACGAAAAAAATATGAGAGCCAGGGTTCAATCCCCCGACAATGAGTTTTTGTTGTTTATTGTATTTCCGCAAACTTCATCCTATAACATTTAATTCCTGTCACATAATCTACATCCACTTTACACTGTAATTAGGTACACTATTTAGCTACCGGTTTGAATTTGATTGTGTATGCAGTGCCGCGTTTTCGTAATAATGGTATAAATGTGTGTAATAAAAATTAATATAGCTTCATATATGTATGTGTTTATTTATTACGTATTTGTGAGGAAAACGATTCATCCTTCGATTTAAGAATTTTGTGTATATAGGTCAGGTCCAGCCTAATAATAACCCATAGATCATGGATAATAATAATAATAATAATAATAATAATAATAATAATAATATAATAATAATAATAATAATTATTATTATGGGATTCCCAAAACTGTTTATAATTATATACCTAGAGAACGAAGATCTCTGTGCCGTCCTTTGAAATGCTGGAGGGAAAATTTTCTATTGGATCGTAACAGGCCTTGGCCTAATACTTGATAGGAAGATGAAGTACAAGAAGATAATAATAATAATAATAATAATAATTATAATAATAATAATAATAATATATAATAATACTATTTTTAAATATATTTATAAATAAATAGCAATAATAATTACAAGACCGGGAAGCTAGCAAGAACAAAAATATATATTTTGGTTGATGATACCTGTGAAAATAACAAACAATCCTGAAATAAAAAAAGTAAAAAGTCATATTTCCAAATAGTTAGTCCGTTTTTTGTGTAAGAATGGACACACAGAACACAATAGAAACAATTGTAACAATTGAAAAATTTATTTCTATTTGAAACTTATCTGTAGATTCTGATCTGATCTGATCTGAGTGATGGCAATGACTTGCATCACCCAGGGTGCTGTTCTGGGGCTAATTTGGTCCCTTGACAGCCAAATTCCCTAGTAGTTATCATTTTAGGGTTTACTCGCTTGTTCAATCCCATTTATGACTTTAGTATTTTTCAAAAATTTATCTTGATGTTAATTTATTTGTTAGTTTAGAGATGAGGTGATTCACTATCCCAGGTAGGGCATCATAAAATCATGCCGCTGGACAAGCAGAGAGTCCGAAAGCCAGCGACATGATAGTGAGCCACACTACCTGGGCAGTTTCACAACACTCATCTCAGAGGTCTGGTGCATCTTGAGGGAATATGTTTCGGTGAACAGCACGTTGCTGTAACGCTTGTCCTATATTACGAACAATTGGATTGTCATGATTCTTTATGACATGATACATGTCTTTGACCTTTTGTTCAATTGTAGTCGCAATATAGGGCATTCGCGTTAGGTCGTGAAGCCTGCTGATTCTTGTGCGTGGAGGAGCCGACAAGATAATTTTTAAACATTTATTTTGGATGACTTGTAATTTTCTTTTGTGACATGCGGCTAGAATGCTCCAGGCTTCACTTCCATACAGCAACATGCTGCGGATCACAGCTTTATATAATGTGAGCTTGATCCGAGTAGATAGATTATTCGACTTGATAAATGGATATAAAATTGCAATTGCAGCATTAGCTTGATGTTTTAGTTTCTGAATGTGAATTTTGAACGTAAGCCTGGAGTCCAAATGGACTCCAAGATACTTAACTGAAGTCTCTGGTCGAATTGGAGTTCCCAGAGTGAGCCGGATGGGAATACATCTGTAGGTTCTCCTAAATAAGACAACTTGTGTCTTATTTGCATTTACTTGGATATTCCACAGATGTAGCCAGGTATGGATGCTATTGAGGGCGTTTTGGATGGTGTGGATACATTTAAGTATGCCACGGAGAGAGGCCTGATAATACAAACATGTATCATCAGCGAAGGAAGCTATATGGATATTGGGTAAGGAAGGAAAGTCAGACACATATAATGTGTAGAGGATAGGTGAGAGGACTGCACCCTGTGGGACTCCAGCCCGCAGAGGCTTACAGTCAGAATTATACCCATTAACCGACACATAGAAGTCTCGGTTACTGAGGTATTTTGCAAGAAGTTTAATTAAGTCAGCCGAAATGTTAAATTTGATTAATTTGTAGATAAGTCCATTTATCCAAGTCGTATCGAAAGCTTTCTCAATATCAAGGAATATTGCCAAAGTACATTTCTTAGCGTTGAAGCCCGTGACAATCTTTTCAACCAGTCGTGCTAGCTGGAGCGGAGTACTGTGCGATTTTCTAAAGCCAAATTGATGATTAGGTATAAGATTTTTAGTTGCAATTTCATGTTTTAGATGTGCCAAAATAATTTTCTCCAATATTTTGCCCAGCACAGGCAGCAGACTGATTGGTCTTAGATTGTCTGGGACGGTAGGATCTTTCCCAGGCTTGGGGATAGCTATAACTTTGGCCCTCTTCCATACTTCAGGGAAGTAATGGAATCGGAAACAAAGTTTAACTATCTGGAGAAATAGGAGTAGGGCTTTTGGCGGTAAATGTTTTACCGCCAGGTTTGGTATTCGGTCATGGCCAGGGGCTCTTTTGGTAGGGAGAGACTGGATAACGGCTTTCAATTCTGAAAGCCGTATGTCAGGAAGGTGATGTGGGATAGGACGCTCAAGAAACGCACTAACAGTATGGTGTACTTCATTGTCATGAGCTGATGTTGTGAGCTCATGTGGTTTAAACCTGTCTGCCAAATTTTCAGCTAGAAGTTGGGCCTTCTCCCTAGGGAGATATGCCCAATTTCCATTATAATGAATTGCTGAAGGAGGAGCAGGAGCTCTACTCCTTCGTATACGTTTTAGAATATCCCAAGGTGGGGTTTTATTTTCCGTATAATGTTGAAGGGACTTTGCCCAGTCAGCATTTCTTAAGGTTTGCAGACGGGTTTTCACCAGATGAGCATAATGATTGTATAGCTGTTTGTGTTGATGACTTCCGAAATCGCGGTACCATTTTAGGTACCGCCTTTTTAGAATTAAATAATTTTGAAGTGTGGGATCTGTGCTTTTTGTCTGTGTAGTTTTATTGGTTCGTGTTGTTGCTAGTCTTATGGCCGTTTTAATACTGGCCTGTAAATCAAGGACACTGTGTTCAATTTGTTGCGTAGACTCGGCAGAGAGTGTTGGCTTAACCCATTGGTTAAGCAATGTAGAGTAAGTCTGCCAGTCTGTGTGATCATGTTGTAAGTTAAGCGGGGAGGACAATAAAAATGTGGGTGAGATTTTAAAAAGTATTGGTGTGTGATCAGAGTTTAATGCGTCTGTTACTGTAGTGACGTGTGGAGAAATAGGGACATTCTTCGATAGCACTATGTCAAGAATATCAGATCGGATACCATAAGCTGTGTGCCTGAAGATTGTATGTTCCCTTGGTGCAGAGATTTCTATGTTTAGATGCTGACAATATCTTTGTAATGTTACACCAGCTGCATTTTGGACACGACAATTCCAGTAATGATGTTTTGCATTAAAATCTCCCGCTAACAAGTAGTTAGGGGAGACTGATGTAAGAATATTGAGGTCGTGTCTCGTTAGCAGTCTGGTGGGAGATTTATAGATTGATGCTATAAAAATATTTTCGCGGTTGGAAATTGGTAGAAGAATGCCAGTGGCTTCCATAAATTGGAGCCTTGGAATAGTGACCACTCTGTGGCCAAGGGTGCGCTTTATACAGATAGCTGTGCCACCAAGGGGACCGTCAATTCGGTCGTTTCTATATGTGTAGTAATTCGGAATTTGGAAACTTTTGTGCGGTTTTAAATGAGTTTCATTTATTAGAAGAATGTCGATATTTCTTTCTTGTAAAAATGTGATTAGCTCAGATTTTTGATTAGCTACACCATTGGCATTGAATGCCATGACATTGAGATAGCTTCCGTGGGTGAATCTATCCATCTCCGAAACATAAATTTGCCAGCTGGGCCATGAACATCATTCGCTCCATAGGAGATCTGAAGCTTGCAAGAGCAGCTTTGATTTCCCTGAGCAAATGCTGCCCATGACCAGTAGGTTGCATTACCGTACCAAGACGTGCCTGAGCAGTGCTTGTAGAGCTTGCATTTGGAGCAGTATTAGGAGTTAAAGCTTGTCTGAATGATACATTAGGCCTAATTGGCTTTATTTGAAAGCTTCTGGGAGTTTGGATATTTGAGGCAGGTACTGTATTTTTTGTATTTAAGGTAAGCTTCCTGTGCTGCTTTATAGACTTCACATCCTCTGAAGGAGGCAGGATGTTCTCCATTGCAATTCGCACATCTCAGCAAGGACCGATCAGACAAGGCAGCAGCACTGACTGGGAAGTACTTGTGAATATGAGTGCCAGCACAAACCACACACCGTGGGTTTCTATGGCAGGCCGCAAATGTGTGGTTAAAGTGCTGACATCTAAAGCATGCTTTAACCCAGCCCTTGGTCGATATGGGACAACCTCGACTACAGTGTGGAGGAGACGGTTCAAATTGTAAATTTCCCTTCCAGCATCACTATTTTCCAGTTCAAGGATAAACAAAGGTTATTTGTTTTATAGATTTAAGAGGGTATTCCATGCTCTTAAGTTCGTTTTCAATTTCTTGAACTGAAGTGACTGCTGGAAGTCTCCTCAACACCACCCGAAGTGGCAGATCTTTTTTCATAACAAAAGTATAAAATAGTTTGTTTGCTGTTTTGAAGAATTCTTTAACATCTCAAAGTCTGCTAATTTGGAGGCATAGTAGCGCAGACCTTCTCTGGTGTTTACAACCTTCAAATCCCCGGTTAATTTTGATTTGATTTGAGAATTCATTTTGAATAAACCGGTATCCCCTATTACTGTAATGAGCGGTGGTCTAGATTCTTTAGGTATGATTTGTTCATTTAAATTTATTTCGTTTGCACTTTCAGTATTTTTAGGATTTATATTTTTGTCATTTGGTTGTGAAGGTCTGCGCTGTGCCGTAGTCACAGGAAAATTCCTCTCTTTTTGTGATGCAACAGTTTCCTTAGATGTGGAAGCTGCAGGCAAATTTGATGGCTCAGTAGTGTCCATGTAATCTGCAAGTAAAGCAAATTTGTTTTGGGTGGTCACTACTGGTGCCATCACTGCATGCGACTCACTTGTCAGTCTTTTCTTTCGTTCAGATCTTCTAGAGCCATCGCGTTGAGATGGTGTCTCTGTTGATTCCGAAAGTTTTTGTCTTTTTATACTTATTTTGGGTGATGTAGCTTCCTCTGTAGCTACTTCAAAAAATGCTGAGGTTTGTATATCAATAGCAAATCTTTTAAGTTCAACTAATAATCCTTTCAGCTAACTAACTAGGTCTTCTGAGTTTCTATATATTTCATCTACAGATTGGATATACTGACAAGTGAGTTCGTATGAATACTCGGTACGCTCGAAGTCTTTATATGTTTGAAAGTAACCCATGATGATGAGGAAAGTTTCTCTAATTAATTCAGTAAGTTGCGCTGGTTTGGAGTCAGCTCTCAATTTTTGCTGCTCAATAAATCTTTCAAATTTAACACAAATTTCCTCCCAGGTTCCGAGCGTATCGGATTCTGTATCTTCCACATCTACACTAACACTTTGTGGACTGGATTAAGCCATGATTATTGGTACTTACCAAATTCCACTAGCACTGAAAAACACTAACACAAAAACTAACAAAAAATAGGATTGAACTTTTAACTAAACACTCGCAGTCTAGAGTTGCTTTTGTTGCGAATTTAAACCCAAAATAATAACCACTAGACAGAATTTTTTCACTCAGGGCGTGGCCCTGTGTGATGGTGCAAGCACCACGCACACTTGTGATTGGCTGTCAAGCCTCACTGATTATTGATTTTTTCAGCACCCTAATAGACGAAACAAATCACTAAACCACTTTCTCTCAGTATCAGGAGCACTTATAAGCCGTTCACCAGGCTTCAGTTGGGAGTCGGAGCACCAGGTAAACCGCAGAAAATTTATTTTTATTTTTTCCAGATTTCGCGTTTATATGCTGCCTTGACACCAGAAACGACATTGAGTGCTTACAAGCTCAATGCTGAATATTATGATGATTAATGATGATCTGTAGATTAGCGTGTTCGTTGCGTTTTGTAGGTCTCGGAAAGAAACAAAATACATCGCTCAGGACATGACTTTAAGTTTAACGCGCACTATGGCTGTTACAGGCCAATATTGGCAGAAGATGTTAGGAAACATGAAACTGAAACAACTGTAATGAGAACTGTTAACAGGATTGTTTCCTTAAGAACAATGATTATAGGTTAAGTCATGCTTCAATACCGTCCTCAAGGGAAGATATTTTTGGAATGTCGTAGAAAAGATATGGCGAGAATGCTTCAGTGAAACAATTACAGGCTTAGGGCCTTCAACTTGTGTGGAAGAAGAAAATTATATAAATGTATACATACATACTGGCTTTCAGCTAGTAGTTGGAGGTAATGTTGGAGTCGGTGTGTAACAAACTATCTCACTGTAACTATCGAACCCTTAGGTACATATCTGCGCGGACATAAGCTCTCCATACATCCCTATCCAAAGCTAATGTTTAAAATCATTTCCTGTCTCACTGTAACTATCGAACCCTTAGGTACATATCTGCGCGGACATAAGCTCTCCATACATCCCTATCCAAAACTAATGTTTTACAATCATTTTCTGTATAATCTACTTCTCTCAAATCATAGTTAATATTATTCTGCCATCTCATTCTTGGTCTACCAACTGGGTTTTTTCCCCTCTGCTTTTGTTACAAGAAGCTTCCATGCACCTCTTTCATTTCCCATTCGTGCCACATGTCCTGACATCGCTGTCTATGAGACTTGACTGCTCATATTATATGTGACTTCTTAGAAAGACCAGATAGTTCACTGTTATGGAGTCTTCTCCATTCACCTGTCTGTTCATCTCTGTTTGGTGCAAATATTTTCCTAAGATCTTTTCCTCAAATACCCGTAATATCTTTTCCTCCCTTAAAGTAAGAGTCCATGTTTAGCAACCATATCATATGAAACGAAAGCTGGGGGGATAGCGCATTTTGTGACACGCTACCCTTGTACCAAAAATGTCTAGGAACAAATCAGATGGAGCGTTTCATATCTTAATTGCCCATAACCTACTAGCAAAACATCTACACCAACTTGACATCTTCCTATCACCTAGTTGTGTTTTGTGCTGTGATAGCGACAGTGTCATGAATTAGGACTTTATCAAACTAAGTACTGCATTGAAATCATCTAATTTAATCTGATGGCGAATTATATTGGGAAGTTTACCGAAAAGTGACTTTTGCGCCTAAAGTCAAGGCGTTAAATTATATACATTTATAACGTTACTGTGACACTGAATACAGTGTGCTGTGCAATAAAATAGTAACGGTTTATTTTTTCAATAATCTCGATGAATGTTAAAGATAAAATCTGTAATATTAAGAACGAATTATTTTAGCATCTTCTAAATATTGTTCTCTTATAATGCATACATTACTCCGAACTCTAGTAAAATTGTAAGAAACTACGTTTATCAGTCATTATTTTAGGGATTATGTTATAAGCATTTTAAGGTTTAGAGATTTGAAGTGCTGCAAATTGACCATCATTCAGCAGTTGAGGGTGAAGAATTTCACCAAGTTTTCTTCTTGCAATTCGATTGGATTTCCCTCTAAATTGACGAAGAAACGAAATTATAACTATTTTTTGAGAGTCCTGTTAGTGTCTTGCACGTCTTCTAAAATGATCCAATAAATACTAGAACATAATAGTTCAGTTATAAACCAATTAAAATAATTAAAACATTATAATTCCAGAATTTACGAAACCAACGAATTGATAGTAAATTAAAGCGTTTCATAATCATTTTTTATTATGTAGTAGGAAGGGTACCTCTTTTGAACTAGTTCAATTCAGTTAAAACAACATGAAGATTATTTACGCCATTCTAGTGACGATTCTTATGAACGATCAAGTTATAAATAAACAGTATTTTCTCGTGATGAAGTCATCTTTTTTTTAAATAATGGACAGGACAAACTATATTTTTTTTTTCGTTTATACTGTTTTTCCTTTTTGTTTCACCTGTTTTGTTAACTTTCTTTTATCCTCACATAGACACAACGACAGGACACACACCCAGACCCAGGGTGGAGATTTAAAATCCCCTACCCCGCCGAGAATCGAACCCGGGCCGTCAGAGTGGAAGGTAGGGACTCTACCGACTACGCCACGGCGACGGACAATTTTCGTTCTTTCTCGTTTTCTTTCGTTTACACTGGTCTTCCTTTTGTTTTACCTCTGTTAGCCTTTTTTATCTTATTCACACATACGAACACAAGACAGGACACACACCCAGACCCAAGGTGGAGATTTAAAATCCCCTACCCCGCCGGGAATCGAACCCGGGTCGCCGGAGTGGACGGTAGGGACTCTACCGATTACGCCACGGCAATGGACAAAATATTTCAACTTCATTGGACTGTTTTTCTTTATTCATTCACCACATAATATAATTTTTTTTAGTTTATACTGGTTTTCCTTATTGTTTTATCCCTTTCTTTGTTTGTTTTACCTGTTTGTTAACTTTCTTTAATTCCGACAAAGACACAAGGACAGTACTCACACACCCCGACCTAAGGTGGAGATAAAAATCTCCTACCACGCCGAGAATCGAACCCGGATCGCCGAAGAGGAAGGTAGGGACTCTACCGATTACGCCACGGCAACAGACAAGCTTTACAAACTAACAGACTAAAATTCAGCTGACTAATAGAGTTTGCTACATAAAAATACAAATATCAAGCTAGTGCGAGTAATATTTGTCCCGCGCCGTATTCGATTGGTTAAGGTAGGATGTCTTGGTGCAAAGCTACGAGAGTTGAGCTGGTTCCAGTCACCATGGGGGGAGACATATTCTCATGGAATTTTGACCAGTGTGGGACCGGTGCAAACCGAGCATCGTGAGGCATTTGGGTAGCTACTATAAGTAGCAGCTTCAGGTTGACAAAACCAGCTGTAACAGCTGGAAATCCCAACACGCTGACGATATGTCGCCCCTACACTGACTGGATGATTGTCTAAATATGTGATGGATGTGAGGCCAGTGTCAGCTGGTAAGCCAAGGACCTTCTAGGCCCGCCGCGCCGTGGAATTGGAGTTAGAATGAGTCATTTTAGTTAGTTTTTTAAACTAAATACCGATCTGTTTAAATTTGAATCGAAACTAAACATATTACGTGTAAATAGTAAGAGGAACGGAGTTGCTAGTCATCTTGATATCGTTAATTAAAATCAGCTTGGTGTTCTATGCGAGATGATGTAACTAACTCTAAGACACTACCGAATCCGTAGGTTCATGGCCGCGCAAATATAAACTCTCCATATAGCCATATCCCGAACGTATTAGATCAATGGGTCTACGGCAGCCGACAACCAAAGGAGAGAGCATTAACATATCACTGGACGATCTAAACCAACATTTCACATCATATGCCACACTTAACATAAACACTACGACCAAACAACAAACTATAGATGAGCTCCTATCCACACCTACTCCTTCCCGAGAAAAATTCTTCTTTTCCTATATAATGCCAATCGACGTTAAACTATCCCTGGATCGCATTAGAACTAAGATTCAAGGTATAGACAATATAAGTATCGACTTTTTAAAGAAAATACTCCATGTCATACTCCCAACTGTAACCCATATATTTAATGCCTCAATCATGACCTCAACTTACCCCGAACTCTGGAAAAAAGCTATAGTCAGACCAATCCCTAAAATTAAATTACCTGTAACACCAAACGACTTTAGACCAATCAGCATCCTCCCAGTCCTATCTAAGGCCTTGGAGCGTATTGTTCATGGACAATTAACTGATTACCTTAACACTCATCACTTACTCGACCCATACCAATCAGGTTTCAGGACAGGCCATAGTACGGCAACCGCACTTCTTAAAGTTACCGAAGATGCGCGTGAAGCAATCGACAGTGGCCACATTACAATATTTACACTCTTGGACTTCAGTAAAGCTTTCGACACTGTTGACACTTGACATATTAATAGCAAAATTACGCACTCTGAATCTTTCGGACAATGCTGTTAACTGGCTTGGATCCTATATTCATGGTCGCCAGCAATGTGTATCCAATGCAGAACTTTCCTCATCCTGGCTATCACTGAAGGGTGATGTCCAACAAGGTTCAGTGATAGGACCACTTCTGTTCTCTATCTATATTAACGATATATCCACTAGACTTACCTATTGTCGACATCACCTATACGCTGACGATTAGCAAATTTACATTCACTCCCATTCTGACGATGTTCATGACACACTAGACAAATTAAATAGTGACCTAGACTCAATTTCCCAATGGTCGAAGAAACATGGACTTAATCTAAATACTGACAAGACACAGTGCATAACTATAGGACATCGGCGAATCCAAAGCATTATAAATTACGAAAATATCCCTACCATTCCCCTAAATGACAAAAATATCCCCTACAGCTCAGTAGTAAAAAATCTGGGTATCTACATTTACCAACACCTAGACTGGAAAATCCAGGTGAATAATACCTGCAATAAAGTGTTCTCAATTCTTCACTCCCTAAATACTTCCTTCCTACAAAATTAAAACAAATACTTGTACATACTCTTATAATGCCACACTTCGACTACTGCGACATATTACTGACAACTGATCTGTCTGACAGACTACAGCGTGCTCATAATGCGTGCATTCGATTTATATTCAATCTCCGTCGTTATGACCACGTGTCTCCTTCATTTCAGGCCTTATCATGGCTACGCCTAAATGACAGAAGAACTTTACATTCACATACCTTACTATTCCAAATTCTGCACACATATTTACCAACTTATTTAACAACACGTTTTCAACATTTATCGGCTCATCACAATTTAGGAGCAAGATCACAAGACTCTTCTTTACTTTTGATACCACAACACAGGACCTGTCTGTACTCTGAATCTTACACAATATCTATGGCTAGATCATGCAACTCACTTCCCAGTCATGTCAGGGACTGTCAATCGCTATCATTATTTAAATCCAAATTAACTGATATCTTAAGTTCGACACAATGAAAACATTAACTGCCTTACAACTATATGGAGCATTCTATTAATAATCATGTAGGAAGCTACTTACTTTATTTTATGTCATTTTAATTTTATTATATTCTATGTTTTTGTTAGTATTAGCTAGTATTAGATGACATCATCATTGTATTTTGTTTAGTCTGTATTTTAATATCTTAAAATTGTAATATGTACGTAATTTTTGTATAATTTTACTATTCGCTGGTTGAGTGGAAGAGAAGGCCTTATGGCCTTAACTCTGGCAGCTAAAATAAATCATAATAATAATAATAATAATTATTATTATTATTATTATTTTCCAGTCATTCATATGCAATTTTCCTCACTCAAATCATGGTTAATGTTATTCTCTCACCTCATTCTTGACAATTCCTACTGTATCCTCTATTTCTTATTTTCTATACATAGTTTCTCATTCTCTCTTTCATTCTCCATCCGTTCAACAAGTCATGTCCTTTGCAATTTACGATATATAACTGTTCTTAATACACCTGACTTCCCGTGAATGTCATTTAACTCTCTGTTATGATATGTCTTCTCCAATCACCTGTCTGTCTCTATTTGATTCAAAACTGTTCATAAAACTTAATTTCTCTAATACTTGTAATGTTATCTCCTCTCTGAAAGTAACTGTCTATGTTTTGTAACCAATAAAATATTAGTAGGAGGGTAATTGTTGTATACATTTACATTTTAACGTTTTTTTAGAAAAGTTGCCGTTACGAATGTCCCTGTAATACCGCACGTAGAGATTATCACCTACATAGATCGAGTAAAGAAAGAAAAACATAGACATTAGGTGAGAGTTATGTCAAGTAATATTTATTTATTATTATTGGACATATATAGATCATATTTCACCTTCAGGTATATTAGGGTTTGTGACAAAGTTATGGTAATTTATATAATTTGATCTAAACGTAAAGTTTTTTATGATTCTAATTTAAGAATACCGGTACTACATTCTGTAAAGGTTTGTACCCAAAAAACAACTATCCACAAGATCTAGCCATCACAGTTGTTCGTGAATCTCTGAAAATCTTGATACAACATCTCATTCACACGTCTGCAACTCATTGTGTGTTTCATTATCTCAGTTTTTGTAATTGTTTTATTATATTCACATGCACTTGTTTTCATCTCACAGTATTTTCATTGTAATAACATGTTTTGCCTCCAATTGGGAGAAGTTTAATAAAATATTTAAAAATCGATATATATGTAATTAAATAACATCAGCTATGTACGAGTATTTTCAAAAGTCTCGAATATACTTGAAAATTAATTCATAAGTTGATGTAGAAATAACGTAAATTACACCATATTATCGTTGGATCACATTTGTGAACATAGCAACTAACAAATACGAAACTTGCTAAAGAAATAAGACAGTACTACCTGCTAATGTAATCTAAACTAACAAACGTAACTAAATAAACACCCTGGCTATTAGCTGTGGCTCAAATTTGAATAATCATCTTGGCAAATTTCGATAACTATAAATACAGTTCACAATACTTACAAATAGGACTGAGATGCGCAAAGAAATTAAACATAGGTTCAATTCTGGAAATGCGTGTTATTATGCATTGTCAGGGACTCTTGTCGTCCCAACCCCTTTCAAAAAACGTTAAACTGAAAATATATAAAAACTATTATTTTACACTTATATGGACTCCTACTTTAAGGGAGGAATGGAGATTATGAGTATTTACAAATATGTTCTTAGGAAATTTTTGGACCTAATATAGGTGAATGGAGAAGAGTACTTAGTTTCTATAAGAAGCCAGATATTAATAAAAAAAGTTCAGTTACGTAGACTGTGGCACGAATGGGGAATGAAAGACGTGCATGGAAGCCTCTTGTAGGTAAACCAGAGAGAAAACGTCCTATTGGTAGACCTAGGAGGAGGTAGGAGAATAACATTAATTATGATTAGAGGGAAGTATGTTATACAGGGAATGATTGGAAAACATTAGCTCAGGATGGTATGAAGGCTAAATTATGTCCGCGCTGCGATGAACGATAGTGCCACTGAGTTAGATATAATATACTTGCATATCCATACAGGCTAATCTCGCTAGAATAACGTTCACCAGTTCAAAAATGTACCTTTCTTCATAATTACCAACTGTTCTTTAAATAGGTGTGAAAGGTCTACGTCTGTATTGTCTTTGAAGCAGAAACAATCACTTAAAGTAACATTCTAAGATGTACACATTTTGAATGGGAAGGTATTGAATAATAATAGGAGTATAGGGATTAAAATACATGTAACTATCCATCCATTGTAATTCTGCCCGAGGAAGGTCTTTCACTGCAATCATAGCATTTTCATGCTATGCTTTGCAGCTTTAGGGAATTATGTATGTGGTAGTTTCCCGTTGCTTTCCGCACCGGTGAAGGATAGTGATGTTAATAATAAGGATGATGATGATGGCCGGATGATTTTCGGGGACCGTTGGGCCTTAAGGTTCCTAGCATCTGCCTTACAGGTGAAGAAAAACCCCGAAAAAATCTCACCCCGGAGCCTGTTCCGACCGGGAATCGAACCCGGCCCGCTGCGTGACAAGGCAGCACGCTGCTTCGAGACCACAGCGGTGGAAAGCATTACTATAATAATCTATAATACAAGACCAGAAATAAACATAGCAACTTGTGTATTGTAATTCACTTTTCCTTTGCCATAAAAATTACCGTAGACTATTAAACATTTTCAATAATTGTGCCTGAGCTACTTAATTGTCTAGTTATAGAACTAGCCACTGATGTTGTGTCTATGATATTGGGTTTAACCCTTAAATTGACAAAATATCCTATAACATAAAATGGTTTATTTTGATTAATAAAAAACAATATAAATACGTGTGAGTACAATATATTTAAATGTAGCCGAATTACACAATATTCAGTAATAACTTAGTTTCTTATGATTTTGTGTAGACTGAAAGATTTCAATAACTCTCATGAGAAATTAATTTTTCGACAATATAAGTATCATTTCATTATTTGATCTGTTCAATTGGTCATAATAGATGTTACAGTTACTTGTTAGTTTTGTATTGTGCCATGTCTGAAAAAAAATGCTTAAATTACTCAAATTATTAAGAACTCTTATAAAACCTTTTACACTTACCTACTTTACACAATTACGAAAAATAATCTTTAAATTTGACTTTATGTCATTTATCTTATTTAACAAGTCTAAATATGTAATGTATATTTTAATTTACGGTATAATAACATTTCCTTATTGTCTTCGAACGACTGCTGGATACACACTATAGTAGCCTACAGTTATTTGGTAGTTTTACCTGGAAAGTTTTCCGGGAGTTTTAAAAATGGGCCATTTTATAGATTTCGTTGTGCTCTTTCCGAATTTCAACTTTGCCACCTCGTATCTTTGCCGCTCGCACCGCCATCTTGAAAAAATGGCGCCTAAAAGCAGTTTTTTGATAATACCTCCTTTCCGACTCATTTTATGATAAAAACATTTATATACAAATTTAAACTAGAGAAAATTTCCTATAATTCATGTAATAACCTTTTTTTTCGTAAAATCAATAGTTTCGGCGGTACGAGCGCAGCAAAATGTTCAACACGCGTTTAGGCCAAAAAAAACTCATTTCCACGCTATCTTGAGGAGCGTTTTTTATCGTGGTATCTCCAGTAGCTCTAACCCACATTCAATTCACTATTTCAAAATTTAGCGCATTTTCTTTCGCTTCGCTTTTCTTGATGGACCAGGTGTTGTGAGTTTATTGCATTTAGTACCAGCCTCTAACGGAAATGAGTACCAGACGCTTGTTCTGGGGGTTAAGGCGGCCGTCACGCAGGGCTGACAACCCGGCTGACAGCAAGTGCCGATTGTCTAGAAAAAGTGGGAGCCTTAACCTCCTACTACCCCAAAGGCCTCCCGAGGCATGTCGTGGGGCTACTTTACTTTACCGATCGAAACGTCACAGACCGAACTTTCTTCCACATCATCCGCGATGGGATTACGTATCAGTTTCATCGCAATTCTCTTCCTTCTCGATATCATCATAAATATGTACGAAAATAGTCTCCATTCCACCCTCTCATCGCTATCTTGTGATGGAACTTCCGAGCTCCTACAGGTGCCTCTACAATTGGTGCATATAAGGAGCACTTTAATCCAGCCTTTCTGCATCCACAGGCTTTCTGACATCTCTTTTTGCATTCGCTGCGGGCTCGAATGTGATGAAAGGATTTAGCCCGTTCTTGTTTCTTTTCCATTCTTGTTGCTCTGCATTTTGTTTATTCCCATACCACTGCTCAACCTGGTGATAGGTTGTCGTGCTGCTGTTTCTGTTGGTGGTACGGACGAAATATTAAATTTACTTTTACGGCATATGCTGATGTTGTGAAGCATGCATATCTATAGCTGTTTAAAGACATACTTTTCTTACATTTCACGTTACTGTAACTGTATAATTCAAGAAGGAAGCGTTCTCCGGGTTTAGTAATGATCTCTGGATCAGCAATTGGATGTTTTAATAACTGGATAACCTTGTTTCAATTTAATTTTTCCTTGATTAAATAATGCTGATGTTGTATCACAGCCACTGAAGGCGCAAGAATAAAACGTGATCTGCGGCTGTTTTATCTAGGATACTTGTTGTGTGATATATTTGTTGCGAAATTTTCCTTTTCCTTGTTTGAGAATATATAGGGCCTATCTTTGAACGCGTAGATAAAGCCGTCAAAGAATAAGAACATCTATATCAACGACGGAGGATACTTATTATACCGAGTGATTTGGAATTGCGGTGAATTGTTTTCATCCATTTGCAATAAGTGCATTACCTACGTTCGATCGAACCTAACATCCAATGCCATTATGGTATTTGGCGGATATCCGGAATATGTAGCAAACCATATAACCAAATATACGGAGCAATCACGATCACTAAAAACTGCTTCAGTAGGCATACTTTCTGACGAGACCATGATCCCAACTGTGTCAACAAATAAATTCCTTGGCAATGATGCAAACATGAACAGCCTCATTGGAATGTTGAAGACAACACTTGAAGCTGAGAAATTCATGGCCAAACAAGCCACGAAAGATGCGGATACGCTAATAATCAATACCGTAATAAGCGTTTCATCGGCATTTTAATTTCGTAATGATTGTCGCAGAATATATAGATCTTCTTATTCTTTGGACGGCTTTATCTACGCGTTCAAAGATATATATTCTCAAACCAGGAAAAGGAAAAATTTCGCAACAAATAAATTCACACAAAAAGTATCCTAGATAAAACAGCCGCAGATCACATTTTATTCTTGCGCCTTCAGTGGCTGTGATACAACATCAGCATTATTTAATCAAGGAAAAATGAATTGAAACAAGGTTATCCAATTATTAAAAAATCCAAATGCTGATCCAGAGATCATTGCTAAACCCGGAGAACGCTCCTTCTTGAATTATACAGTTACAGTAACGTGAAATGTAAGAAACGTATGTCTTTAAACACTATAGATATGCACGCTTCACAACATTAGCATATACCGTAAAAGTAAATTTAATATTGCGTCGCTACCACCAACAGAAGTAGCAGCACGACAACCTATCACCAGGTTCAGCAGTGGTATGGGAATAAACAAAATGCAGAGCATAAGAATGGAATAGAAACAAGAACGGGCTAATTCCTTTCACCACCATTCGAGCTTCCAGCGAATGCAAAAAGAGATATGCCTATCAGAAAAGCCTGTGGATGCAGAAAGGCTGGGTTAAAGTGCTCCGTTATATGCACGAATTGCAGTGGTACCTGTAGTAACTCGCAAGTTTCATCACAAGATAGCGATGAAGAGGATGGAACGGAGACTATTTTCATGCAAGTTCGGTCTGTGACGTTTCGATCGGTACTAAACACAATGAACTCGCAACACCTGGTCCATCAAGAAAAGCGAAGCGAAGGAAAATGCGCTAAATTTTGGAATAGTGAATTGCATGTGGATTAGAGCTACTGGGGATACCACGATTAAAAAACGCTCCGCTTACTCTACCTCAAGATAGCGTGGAAATGAGATTTTTTGGCATAAACGCGTGTTGAACTACACTTTGCTGCGCTCGTACGCCGAAACTATTGATTTTACGAAAAAAAGGTTATTACATGAATTGTAGGAAAGTTTCTCTAGTTTAATTTTGTATATAAATGTTTTTATCATAAAATGAGTCGGAAAGGAGATATTATCAAAAAACTGCTTTTAGGCGCCATTTGTCCAAGATGGCGGCGTGAGCGGCAAAGATACGAGGTGGCAAAGTTGAAATTCGGAAAGAGCACATTGAAATCTATAAAATTGCCCATTTTCAAAACTCCCGGAAAACTTTCCAGGTAACTTCTTTTTTAAGAACTGTACTACTACTAGATCATAGAAAGATGATATTACAAAATGTACACATTGTATTTTAGAAAACAAAATTTCTGATGTTAAGTAAGAGTTCGGATTTTTCTCTATATTAATCAATAATATATACATAAATATGTAGTAAAAATAGTCAAAATCATTCAATCACTCTCCATACTCATGTCATTAATTTTATTTCTTCTGCTGCTGTGCTTGTTCAACCGGTATCACAGACCTTAATAACAAGGGCTATATCTCACCTCTCGACCGGACACCATTACAGTGTTTACATTTACCGGATGTTAATGGAGATTTTTTATCTTCATAGAACTCGAAATATCCTATACAGCAGTTTGTAATTTTCTAAAATACTCACAATTGCAGGTTTTTAACTTCGGATTTTTTTTATTTTATGTAAGTTCACTTGTTTAATAAGTTCGGATATATTTTAACAACATTTACATAAATCTCGCCAATTTGGTACTTGTATTATTGCATCCATAGAAGTGACGAAGTTATGCTACAGTTTATAAAGAATTCTACTTTGAAAAACTAGTAAAATGCTGTGCTTTGGATTTCAGAGTCAAAACCAACACTTTTTTATGTACAAAGACATTCTACATAACAAAGGAATGGATTCTAGCCTACAAACATATTAAAACATTAAATATAATTAAGCATAATTTTTCTTAATGCAGTAAAATGAAAGTATGAATGGTTATGCGTTCATTTACTTTTTTCTTTATACTCCCTTTTAACAGTTTCGATAACCTTACCTTTTTTCATATATTTTTAATAATGTGTTTCCTTCTAAACCAGGACTCTATTTATAATATATTTTCCTTTCCATTAATTCAGCTTCTTGCAATACTCGTATTACGGTACAACAGTATTACATAACATATCGATGTGGGATTTGTGAAATAATATTGTCCTAAAAAATGTGTTACTATAGTTTATGTAGTAATTATTATCCAACAATTTGTTACCGTAGTTTTTTAAAACACCATAACAATCTGGCTAGCATTAGTATTAGGCTTAGGAAAATAATAGGCTAACATTAGAGGACTTTGTGGCCTATTAAGAGGAAAGAATAACACTGGTCTACAAAATCAAACTTTTTTTAATCATCTGAAATATAAATGTCTCTCTAGACCATTTTTCATGCTGATTACAAAAATGCTTTTCAATCTTTTCTAGCACGTAACTATTTTTACTATGGATATAATATATATAATAGATGTTATAACATATTACATACATATATGTTATTAGGCTACATATATAAGAGAAATGTATGTTTGTGTTGGAATACTTGAGTAGCTCAGTAGGTTAGAGCGCTAAATGTACAGAGTTTGGAGGACATGGTATGTATATATATATATATATATATATATATTATATATATATAAATGTGTTATTGATGCAGGTTATACTGATATCCATAAATCTAAGACCTAAAACAATTAAATGATAATAGTATATTACGATGCGAGGTTGGGAATTGTTTTTTACAGAATCGAGGAAATGTTTAAAAACCGAGCGATAACGTGCATTGTACATTAGTTTTTGCGCGATGGTCTTTTCAAAATAATAAATAATAGTAAAATAATATCATTGTTGGAAACAATTGGCTAACGTTAACAGTATAGGCAATGTTATTAGTTGAAACTACGGGAGGCCGTGAGATCAATTAGTGATAAAATGACAAGTACGTATTTATTGATTTATATTGTTTCAAAAAAGGTTAGTTAATTTAAAATGCAGTGATTTGTTTCGTATAATGTATATTAACACTAACTTTTGGATATTTTTTGTATATACCTTGTATGTAGTATACATAGAGGGTTGTGCTTTTACTTCCCGCACGTGTTTTGGTAATATGTAATGACATTATAGTTATTTTATACATTATAGTTATTTAGGTTGCAACCCCGAAATGTAGGAAGTTGAACTTTCAATAAAGGTCGCCATTGCTGTAAGTACGACCAAACGCACTATCGCGCAAAAATAAACATTAAACGATGTATACTTCATATTTCTCTTGTACATGTTTTCTGGAGCATCCAGCAGTGATCTGCCAGTACACAATCATTCCAGAAACCTTGGTAACTTTCTTCCATTATTTTTATGTTCTGGTGAAAACTTTCCTTTTGTTCATAAATCCATACAGGTTCTAATGAGAATGCAGGATGTTAACTTTTAATGATATATGACATCAAATTATGTATACGATTTAACAAGTTTGCTAATACCGTTCTTCAAAACAGGAGCTTTCTTCATTATTAACAAATTAGTTACAAACACAATTGAAATTTTCGCAAAGTGCTTTTCATTGTCTGTCAAAGTATTAAAGAAACTTAATTAAAAAAAAATCTTGAATTTGAAGAAAACAACCACACGTCCTTTAATTTTATTTTCACTCATTCTGTTTAAAAGGCTATCTGAATTAACTAATAATATTGCTAATATTGAATAAAGGAATCTTGTAATAGACTGATATTATTCGGACTGTGAAACTACTAGATCAAAATGTATATAATAATAGTTAAGTCTAATAATCTGTAATGGACAGGACATATGGCACGGAAGAAGAATAAAAAGAGGGCATGGGAACTTTGTGTAGGTAAACCAGAAGGAAACGCTCAGTTGGTAGACCAAGAATGAAATGGGAGAGTAACATTATCTATGATTTGGGGAAGTAGATTATACAAGAGATGATTGGAAAATGCCTTTAGCTTTGGACTCATACGAAGCTATTAACCCGGCTCAGTGTAAACATGGGGCTTAGCTGTATTACATGTTTACCAACTGAGTAATACACTAATATATCAGTGACTGCGTCTTGTCAGGGACCCAGTCTCTCGGGTTATATCGAGAGCCCCTGCCCAGGATACGGGGCGAAGACGATAATGGCAATAAACAAGCTTTCAAATGTTGTAATTGGCGGAAGAGGCAACCCT